>APFE030124958.1:353074-407291 GCA_000404065.3 Pinus taeda | reverse complement strand
TAAATGAGTTACACATTTTCGTCTTTTTAAGAACTAACTAAATTATTTTACCTTTAAGTATTTTATCCTTGTGAGTATTAAAATATTTATTAATTAGGTTAGATTGAATATCAATGAACTATCTAAGAAAAAGAAAAATATTTATCGTAATTTTGCAATCATATCTTGAAGCATACTAAAATTTGTAATTTATAACAATATCTTTGCATTTTCTTAAAGTCATTTTATATGCAACTTCATATATAAAAGTTTTATTTAAATTCAGCAATACATAATCTATAATAAACATTATTTCATAAAAATAAACATTATGATGATAATCATCTGATAAATATAAACATCATCTAAGATAGACATTGGAATTCACTACCGTCATCTAATTATATACACTTTTAGTAGCACATATAAACGTCATTAGTTAGCACACAAATCTAATAATCCAATAGGGCATCATCATCGTGATCACATCTAAAAAAAAACAATGATTTTAATCTAACATCATCACTACACACATCCTAAAATTAATATAAATCTCATGTCAAATAACTTCTATCACGTACACATCTATCTACAAGCACATTAAATGAACATATCTAACATGACCTTAAAATATACACATCAACACCAACATAAAAATTAAGTACATAAATATGAAAAAAAATGCACCACACACACACACACACATACAAAGAAGCTAAATAACTACATCATGAAGTCAAATAAGTGCAATTAATACCTAATAGAATAGATGTAGTAGTACCTATAGTCTGGTTTTGAGTAGAAGATGATGGATGGCCAACTATTGTCTATTTAAGAATGCCTGTCCAACTCAAACGAGGTGGAGAACTAAGAGGTGGTTGGTTTGTAGTAGAAGGTGGTTGGTCTACAGGAGAAGGTGGTTGGTCTTCTTTTTCAAGCGAAACATACGACACATCCCCTAGATCTGGCATCTAAGCATCATTAGGTGATTGACGAACATGTGTACTAACATAAGGATCCCCGACACCTTGACGACCATGATCTAATGAGGTGGAACCACCAAAAGCATCATCATGATCATCATCACCCTCATCATCATGATCATCATCGTCACCTTCATCATCATCATGACCACACTCGTCTGATGGATGTGTTGTTGCATGATGCCTTTAGCGGTGGGGGAGGGGGAATCTGCCCATAATATGAGTCGATGTCTACAAAATATATAGTGCACAAAAACAATGAACTAATCTCATTAAATAATTTAATAAAACAAGTTAAAGAATGTGCTAGAATAAATTTTATTCTAATTCATTAAAACAAGAAAATCAAATTAGATTAATTTAAAGAAAGAATTAATATTGCCTCTATCATTTGGAGGCTCATCCATTATGAAGAAGATGTTGGGACACGCTCTCCAATCAATCCCTGCATATGGATACCACAACATGACAAACACATGGTCATCCACACTAGCCAATAGCACCAATCCCTCATTCAAAATCATGGTTGGAAACTCTAGCATACCCCTCTTCGGCATCATCTTTCCCCACATCCACATCTGGGCCTTAGTGATCAGCTTAGGAGTGTGATGATCAAATGTAGGCCTCGTCTTGAGAAGCCTCTCAAAAACTAAACAAAAAATCTCAGAACAAAAGGGAAGGTCTCCCTCCCCTATCTCAACAATGCATGACATCTATCTAAAGCCATGGAAAACTACCTCGAAAAATTGGGAGACCATCTGATGCAACGTAGCAACTAAATCAAAGAGTTAACATAATATAAATTAGGGAAACTAATGTGTTGCCCATCACCATAATAATGTCAAATGTTGTTGAAAAATAATTAGAGGCACCTAGCCTCCTTTGTAGCAAAAGAAGAAATTCTCTTTTGTCCACCATAGACCTGAAAATATGGTTGAGAGGCCGCATGAGGCCCGACATATCTTTAAGTGTATGTAAGCTCACTCTTCACTGCAACATCATGGGGGACATTAGAGAACTGGGGAAAATCCTCCCATCTCCTGGATAGGCCAATGATAAAGTATATTTCCTCCTCAATGGGCCTATACCACAACTCAAGATCAACATGGAAAGATTCCTATTAGAAATTCCATCAGCAGATCAATTGCACTATTACGATAGAGTAAGCCTTCAGGGATGTACCCTCTTCTTAGTAATTGAGGAGGCCTACATTCCTCAACAAAACTCGGGTCACTAGAATAATAGGGAAAGGGTATAAATCCATCTCCCTCTCTCTCGCCTACCATGGTAGGACCATATTGCATGGGTCTTCTTGCTGCTTCTGCTCCGTCTACTAATGTCTCTGATACATGATGGACATATAAAATACATCAGCCTCATACAAAAAACACAATTATTTTTTATTAAATAAAACATGTATTTAAAACTATAGAAACATAATTTTCAATTTAAAAAAAAATAAATAAAAAATTACCACTACATTCAAAACACAATCATTCATCTGCACTAGTGCACTTTCAACTATAATTGCACTGGTAACGTGCACACATAAGTATGATGCACCGCATGTGTTTCCAAAATTTATCTCTTCATAGTGGAGCGACATACTTGTGCACTGGTGCGTGTGTATAACTTGTTGGCATCGGTATGGTACATTCAGATTATCAAATGCATCAAGCTATAGGAATCTTTATAAATATTTATTTGCGGTGTGTTTGGTAAATATAAATGCACTGAGAGTGACACACCAACACATAATCTATTTATATTTACAAAATGGAACTCCACAATAGTGGTGTGTTATGTTCATGCACCAAAACGTAGCGCAACCTGTAAATGTATATGGTGTGCCGCTCTTGATGCGAGCCAAACATATCAATTGCACCATGTGTCGATTTGTTTTTGCAAAAGCAATGAAAAATTCAACCTAATTTGCAATTCTAATCCACTAAAATATTAAATTAGAAAGAAACATAGAGATTACCTAGACATTTGGTCATTTGGGAGGCATTATGGACACATAATGGAGAAAAGCAAGTTTTCACACCATTTGAAAAAATTGGAAACTCAAACAGTGAGCACGGTATTGAAAGGTGGTGAGCAAAAGAAACATCAATGTTAGGGCGCTTGCACGTGGTAGGAGAGGTACCAGTGCTTCAGGAGGGTTTTTTTTTTTAACCCACCTTTGAGGCATTTCACGAAGTGCACCAAGGCAAGCTATATCCAAAAGCACCATAATTTTTTTTTAAATTTAAAATTATCACGGTGCTTTATTGATATGCCTTGGGGCTTTATGTTAGTGGTTACACACTGGTGCTGTGGTTTTACAATAGGACTAGTATTTTTTTAGAAATTAGAAATTGCCTATCTGTAAGCTTTATAATATGTCCCAGGGCGTTGTTATACATTTACCACACAGGGATGTCATTTTCAAATAGCATTGCTACGTTTAGTATATGAAGGAGTCTGGTGCTAGTGAATATTCAAGCACATGTGCATTTGGGTATTTACCGCATCGTGGTTTTTTACTTTTCAACAGAAAAAATCTACGATGCACCATGTTATATGCAACTCCAGTGCATGTGTGGATAATAAAACACCAGTGTGGTTGAATAATTTAGATGCACCGTCAAAGAAACATCGGCTAAAACATTTACACGGCCACCTCCGCTAGTGACCTATGTTACAAACAGATTTTTGGGCTATTTTTATAGGGGTCTTTGCAAAAACCTCCACTAGAATGTCTTTTCCTTCTAGCGTATGAAGCGTCAAACCCAAAGTATGTTGCAATGGTAGTTGTTTTCTATTACCTTGTCTGAATGCAAAGTGACTAAAATTGTTGAATGATGAAAAATAGGAATAACAATAATGTAGTCAATTACAAATAGTTTATAGTTTCATGAAGCAAACATTTCAGATGACTTAAATTTTATTTAAGATAAAAAAATAAAATAAAATATTTTATTTATGGTTGAATTGCTATAACACATAAATCCATGCATGCGATCCATAATTTTTTTGTGTGCTTATACTGAACTCAGTGCATTTAGTGCAAGCAATCAAATAGGATTAGAAATCAACATCCACGCTAAAATTAATGTATCTAGTGCAAGAAATCAAATAAGATAAGAAATCGGCATCTACCTTAAAATCAATGCATCTATTTCAGTGAAAAATCAAAATATCCATGGCTTTCTAAATCCAACCTCTTTCACGATTTGTGAAAAAATTATCTGCATCAATGGTTAATATTCAATATTATATAATATCTATATTTATTTCTGTGTGTACCTTTCATCTTCCTTCTCTCTCCCTCTCCATCCACATCACTGCAACATTACCTCCATATTAGATTGTACAACACCTCTCTACACAAAAATTCAATCAAATTTAAATTAATAATTAAATTATTTTTTCAATTAAAATCGAATAACATTTTATAATTGAATAAATAATGTTCAATAATTAAGAAACACTATATAATAGGACCATGACCATTAATATGATACCAAGCTTAATATTTACAATAATAATTTTAATGTATATGTTACAACAAGCTTAATGTTTATAGTAATAAATTTAATATATGTGATATTCGAGAATGTGGAAAAATGACAATTGCATTGGTTCTACTTTGTTTTTCACTCCTCTTCATTATGTATCTTTAATTAATAAAAAACAGTTACGATATGCAATTATATATGTATAAAATTATATAATTTAAAAACTTAATGATGTAATTCCTCTTGAGATTTTAATATTTATATTTTTGGAAAAGAGTTGTAATTATAGTTTTTTGTTTTATTTTTTAAAAACTTTAATGATGTAATTCTCTTGAGATTTTAATATTTATATTTTTGGAAAAGAGTTGTAATTATAGTTTTTTTTGTTTTTTTAATTTAATTTAGTTTGTAAATTTGTAAATTTAATTATTTTTATTAGGGTATTTATTTTGAAATAAATTTTTAGAAAGTTAATTTAATTATCATGGGTTATTAATTAGATGGTAAAGATATAATATTTTAGAATATTTTTAATTATACTTACAAATCAAAGATTAGTATTTATTTTATAAGTGGTTATGTCTTTTCTGATTTTAAATTAAATTGATTAATTTAAAAATGAAATGTCATATGAACAAGTGTGATATGAAATGAGTTATGGTTTTTTGAACACATGGTATTTATGAGACATGGTATTTGTTCATGGTATTGTAGCATAGTTTATTTATAATTATAACTTAGTTAATTTTATGAATTTTGTTCATCATTTCTATCTATTTAATTAAATTGATTAATTTGAAAAAAATGTTATATTAACAAGTGTGATATGGTGATGGAGGAAACCCTATATCAAGAGCATGTCAGTGAGAAGGATGATGTACTGCAGGGAGGGCTATATGCTTGGTGATAAGCGGTGGTACAAAGCCAGTGCATGGGTCGTACATGTCAACGTTGAAGGTGGCCTAAGGAATGATGCAGATGGGGATCAATGATATAGGTTAGGGTTGTTTAATGGGAGGTTTTACACTTTTATGATATTGTTTCTCTCATGTTCCTCCCTCAGTTCCACGCTCTCGTCAAAGCAAGTAAACAACATTTTTTTATGGTGGAGTTTTTATCCTATAGTCATGGACAAGAGGAATGGTCAACCATGGGTGTGTGTCATTTTGGAGCTTGAACCAGAGGATATTCTATTGGTTTGGAGGTTGGAGCTTACACAACAGAATTTAGCAAAGGTCATTCATCTAGGTAGGTTGTCAGCAGGGAAGCGGAGAGGCACAGTGTTTGACTAGTGCCAAGATGGGGGATTAGGGTTTTTGGAAGATAGTATGCACTGTCATACAAAGCAGGGGGTTTGGGGTCATGACAAGGAATTCCACAAGATTCAGGAGACAGTGATGCTTTTGGTGGGAGATGTAGTGGATGTGACAGCAGAAAACTAAGTAAGCTCAAAACTCCTAGTTATTTTCATGCATTGGGTCTGTTCTCTGGAGGGATGGAAGATACTCTTATCAGTGGCAGATTTAGGGGAAATTAGGGGTTAAACTCAAGCTTGGTAGTGGATTTGGGACATCCGGAAGCTGTTAGGGGGAAAAGGTTAGATAGTATCCTTGCATGCAAGAGACATTTTAACCAGAAGACTAGAGAATCCCTCAATTTCCATGAAAAATACACCCTAGAGGAATTGACAAGAGCAACATTGCTCCAGGTTTTCAAGGCCCTTCAGGAAGACATAGTCGAAGCACTAACAAATTTTAGAGGACAAATCAGAGGTGGTAGTTACGTGCCCAATCTAGTGGTGTTAGTAGAAGAAGGGAACTAGGGTTCAGTGTACTGGGAGGTGGGGGAACAAACACCAAATCCAGGAGAGGCAAGGTAAACCATAGTTGCAGGGGGTATTAATAGTTGGAACCAATTAGTGGAGACATGGTTCGAGCTGCCCTTTGAAGAAGGTATCAATGAAATGGAGGAGCAGCCGGAGGCAGGGAAAGCATGGAGGAATAGAAATTTAGGGGTGAAGAGGAAGAAAGGTAACCTAAACAAGAGGAAGGCAGTATGTCCAAATTTGGTTTTAGGAGTTGACATTCAGATCGATAGGGTCATGAAAGCTACAGAAGTAACATTGGTTGGGAGAGAAAAGGGGATGAAATACTTTGCAAATTATACATTGGAGTGGATATCAAAAGCATCGATGGATGCTCCAGACCAACAATTTGAGGTGATCACACTGGCCATAAGCTAGTTTATGGTTAAATTCAAGAAAGGGAAAACCTTAGAATGGGTAATGAGGTGAAATTGTTGTTTTGGGAGAGCGTCAATCTTGTTCAAAAGGAGGAACCCTCTATTCAATGCTCAGAGAGAAAACGTGGCTGACATCTCTAGACGGAGGGGGTGTTTAGAGTTAATGGAAATACTTTGAGTATTTTTCTTAAGGTAGACATGGCTTTTAGGGAAATAAGGGATAAGATTCCAGCTCAAATCTTGGTAATTCTAGATCCACGACAGGGATTGGCCAAGGAAATTAAGATACAATACCAAGATCATACTTACACCCAATTCATCGATTATGAATAACTTCCATTTCTTTGTCACAGGCACCATAAATACGACCCTTTAGCTGGGGAGTTCCCTCTGGGGATTAGAAGGAGAAGAAGGCATAGAGGGGAAGATGGAAATGTAGAACATCCTCAGACTGAAGAGGAGGAATTGGCTCAAGTAGAGGATCTAGGGAGTCAACAAGAATGTGAACAAGAATCAATGGAAATTTACTAGAATGCATGGATGGAGAATGTGGCTGTGCAGGAGCAGGATGAGCCTCAAGAGATAATCCGCGAATATTTGGAGATGAGGGGTGCCACCATCCTTGTACCATAGCTGGAAGGTACTTTCTCTAATCTCCTTCCCTTTATTCATGAATCATTTCAACCTTTGCTCAATTCGCTCCCGAGGCCTTGTCCTTCCAGGCCTATTTCTTTTCAAAAAATTTCTTGTTGATTGTGTGTCTGATGCCTTAGATAATATCATTACATCAATCTCGTCTATTCAATTAAACCAAACCCTGCCGGTTGACCATGCGACCTTGCCCTGTTTTTGGAAACCAATTGAGAAATCCTTCTATAACCTCCGCTCTCGATATAAGAAATATATACCCCTGGGAGTTGTGGGTGGGTGGGGAGTCCTTCAAATTTTCGTTGTACAATGAAAGGCTAGAGGGATAAAATCAAACCTTTCAAAGAATCAGCTAAGAGAAAAAATTGACATAGCTGATGGGAAACAATTGTCTTTACAAGGGGCTCTTAGAGTATGCAAGCCCTAGCCAGAGTGATCAAATGATTGTGTTGTCCTTTAATTTTCAAGTTTTTTCTAATACCTCTAAAAAACTTGCACTAAACACTTTGTTCATTAATTAGTGTCTAGATGTTATTATGCTCCAAGAAAAGCTAGGAGTTGGAGATGAAGAGAAACTAACTCTTAATAAAATCTTACCGAGATGGATATTTTTTTACTATGGATGCCAAAGGAAGATCTAGGGATTTGGCTCTGGGAATAAAAGATTCCAGTGTGAAGTTACCAAACACTTAGGGACTGGATTTTGTCTTGCGTGCTAAGGTCTTTTCATAGGATCTCTGCTCTGATATGTTACATTTAAATATATATGGGTCATGTTAGGATAGGATTTTATTATGGAATAATCTATTTTCCAAATAATTTATGAATAACCTGAACTTGGTGGGTGGGGGGATCTGAACTTTTTGTTGGGGTTGTCAGAGACCTGGGGCCCTGTATCCTAACTTAATCCCTTGGCTACTTTCTTTTTTATCAAGATTCACTCTAGCAAGTTCATTGATATAAACCTGTTTAAATCCAAACCTACTTAGAAGAATAGATGAGTGGGGGAGTTGAGGATAGCTAAGAGATTGGACTGATTTCTCCTAAAAGATAAAATGGCTTCTAGGATTCCTTACTTCAGACATTGGATGGGAGTAGGATGGGACATGGGTCACCTGCCTATTCTACTGGAAATGAAAGGACCTAATCAAAATTTGGGGTCTCCCTTCAAATTCAACAGGGCTTGGCTCAAAGAGACTTCATACAACAATCCAGTAAAAGTTATTTGGAGTCCTTTGGTCAGTGAATAGGGGTTGCCACTGGCCCACTCTTTTATGGAAAATTTAAAGATAATGAAGAAGAAAATGATAGAATGGGAAAAAGACAAAGATATTGGGGAGGAATGTGAATTAAGTAGGATATGGGAGGAACTCGACCTCTTGGAATGTCTGGAAATGGATGCATATGAGATCGAAGAAAAAAAGGAGAAGATAAAAGAATTGGACATTGATAGAAGGAAAATCCTAAATGAAATGGAAGAACTATGGAGGCAAAAAAGCAAACTAATTTGGCTAGCAGTAGGGGATAAAAAATCAATTTTTTTCAAAATTATGCTAAAGGATGGAATAACTCAAACATAATATGCGGGCTGAAAATGACATAAGGGGGCATAGAAAACTATTTTATCAACCTAGCCTCTATGGGAAGGAACCACTTTAAAAACTTATTTAAAGCTCCATATGTGGTCTTAATTGCAGAGGTGATTCAAGTTGCCCAACTCTTTGCTCGATATGTGGAGGAGGAGGAAAATGATATGCTTATGGCGCTTGTCTCAAAGGGGGAAGTGGAAGGGATTTTAAAAAATATGCAGAGAGACAAGAACCTAGGTCCGAATGGTTGGACAATGGAATTCTTCCAACACGTTTTTTACCTTATTAGGGATGAACTTACTGGGTGGTGGAGGAATCCTGGGAAAATGGAGTAGTATATGAACCTTTCAACTCTACTTTTCTTTCCTTAATACCTAAAATGTATGACCCCTCATCTTTTGAGTAATTTAGGCCTATCTCTCTTTGCAATTGCATTTATACAATTATAGCTAAAGTTATTGGAGTTGGTTTGACACCTATCCTATCAAACAACATATCTAAGGAATAATTTGGGTTCATAGATGGAAGGAATATTCATGAAGCAATCGGGGTGGCGTAGGAGACACTGCACAATATCAAGTGGAGTAGGAAAAAATGGGTTATTGTAAAAATTGACCTATCTAAAGCATATGAAAGAATCAGTTGGCTCTATATTCATCTGCTAATGACACATCTGGGGTTCAATATTGATTTTATAAACTAGGAGATGTGATGTATACCAAATGTTAGTTTCATTGTCCTGATCAATGGGGAAACTTCCTCTTTCTCTCATAGACAAAAAGAACTGAAACAGGAATGCCCACTAACCCCACTTATTTTCTTACTATCAGTAGAAGGCCTCAATCAACTCATACTGGATGGGAAGAGAAGAAGATACCTAAAAGGTATTGAAGTTGCTATAAATTTTTATATCACTCATTTGTTGTTTTTTGATGATATACTATTACTCAGTGATGGAAGAAGAACTGATATTCAACATATAAAAGATGTACTTGACTTGTTCCTAGCAGCAACATGAATGTCTATTAATGCTCAAAAATCATTTCTGATTCTAGAAGGTCTCTCAGGGATTGAAATTATTAGGTTTACGTCAGTCTTCCTATCTGAAGCTAAGTCGATGAAAGATAGTTTCAAGTACTTGGGTTTCCATCTAAAACTAGACTCTTATAAGAAACAAGATTGGTACTAG
Organism: Pinus taeda; assembly: GCA_000404065.3. Lineage (NCBI taxonomy): Eukaryota > Viridiplantae > Streptophyta > Pinopsida > Pinales > Pinaceae > Pinus > Pinus taeda. The sequence continues at coordinate 397,159 of APFE030124958.1, read as the reverse complement.
CTCCTCGAAAAAATCAAAAACCATATAAAAAATTGGAGCTATAAATGGCTTTCGAGAGCAGGAAGAATGGTTTTGATTAAAATGGTCCTTGTTGCAATTCTTGTATACTAGTATGCACCGACATGGGTTCCACAAGGAATAATTTCACAAACCAAGAAATTGTGCAGTCGTTTCATGTGGATTGGAAAAAAGGACGATTCAGTGTTTCCATGGGTATCCTAAGATAAAGTTGCTAGACCAAAGAATTGGGGTGGGTTGGGTATAAAAGACTTATCAATGTCCTCGTCCTCACTAGCAGCAAAATCAGGGTGGAGACTAATAACAATGGAGAACCTGTGGATGACAGTTATCAAAAGGAAATACTTAGACCTAATTCCCATCAATGAGTAGTTATGAAGTCTAGATAAGAAGTCTCTCCATGATTCAGTGATATAGAAGGAAATCTTGGACTCTTTCAATATTATAGAAGATGGATTGGCTTGGCACATTGGCAAGGGGAGAAGCTCATAATAGGAATAGACTCGTGGGTGGGATGCAATGAGGGTTATGCCCTCTCAAGGAAGGTTATTGTTGGGTTGTGTTATATTCTTTCCACATAGTTAACAGGGGGTTTGAGGGGTACCCGTAACCCCACTTTATGGGGTCCAGGGCAGCACCCCGGAAAATTTTGGTTTTGGACACTATGTTAGGTTGGGCGGACCCACCTATGGTTTTGTGCATGATTTTCGCACATGTTTTTTGGAAGTGATGGTTTTCGGTCCATGGTATTGGATGCGATGGTTTTTTGGTCCATGGTATTGGACGTGATGGTTTTTCCGTCCATGGTATTGGATGCTTCGGCATGTATAAATATGTATTGTAACATTGAAAGGAACATAATGAAAAATCAAGCTGGTAGTATCGGTTTTGAGATCCAGTGGGAAATCTCTGTGTATATGTGTTTTATGGGTTATGCTCTCACATTTTTATTTTTCTTGTGATTTAGAATTCGTATGCAGGTAATTTCTGTACGGGGTTGAAACCTACATTTAGAAGTGCAATATTATCTTTATCTTGGCTGGATCCATTCGAATTCCAGCAGCTGAAAGTAAATGGCTCAAGACTATTCCTTCTTCCATCATCATGTGGCATTTTACTGTGCTCAAAGGGACATGCATTCATTTACATCTTTCAAGAATTTTTTCGAGATTTGCCAACCCTTCCTTGAATGAGTCCTCGTATGGAGTAAAATCATCCATATAAATATCAACGCTGTCATCTACCAGATTAGAGAAAATCCCTAGAATTTCCCTTTGGAATGTTACAGGTGCATTACAGAGACGAAATGGGAGGACCCAGTATGAAAAAGTTCGCCAAGGGCACATGAAAATGGTTTTATCCTAATCCTTGGGAGCTATCTGGATTTGGTTATACCCACTAAATCCATCCAGGAAGGAGAAGAACTTCTTCCCATACAAAGTATCTAAGACTTGATCAATGAATGGTAATGGAAAATGGTCTTTCTGGGTTGCCATATTTAATTCTCTGTAATCCACACATATCCGACATTTACCATTTTTTTTGGGAACAATCACCAACGGGAAATTCCATTGGCTGTCAAAAATGGGGTAAATAAATCCTACATCTAGTAGCTTTTGAAGTTCTTCACTCAAAATGTTTTTTAGAGTGGGGTTCATTCTTCTTTGGGGCTATCTTACAGGGCAACAATCCTCTTTGATGTATATATGATGGGTACATAAATTGACAGGAATTTCTTTCATGTCTGTGTAGTCCCAGGTGAAGGCTTTTTTATGTTTTCGGAGAACATCTAGGAGCTATTTTGTCTGGGATTCTGACATATCTGGATTAAGATTTAGGGTCTTCTCGGGCTGTATCTCTACAGACACACTGTCATGGGACATAGTTGTGGGAAATTCCTCAAATCCATTTTTTATTTCAATATTTTCATGTGTTTCACAGCTTAAGACAAATTCTAGAATTTGTTGATTCGAATATGAAATAGAATAGGGATCATCAATAAGAGTGGTAATTGTGTCATCTTTAGTTTCTGTTTTTAGCTGAAGGGCTTTCCCAATAGTAAGGACTCATCTTAATTCCTCCTCTTTAGGTTCAGATTCTCCCCTTGGTAGAGGTTTCTTGTGGCTAGCTGGCTTCACTGATGAGCTAGGTTCTACAAGAGTGTATAACACAAGGTTTTTAATAACCTACCCATTTGAGATAACCATATGCCTAGAACGACACCTAATGTACGCGTATGTGGTTGCCAACCATGGTCTTCCTAGAATCAGGGGATTTCCACCAGCTGGTGATTGTGTTTGCAGCACTAGGAAATCTACATGGTAATGCCATGAATCAACTGAGATTGTAATTTCCCCCAACTTCCCTACCGGTTTGACTATAGATCGATTTTCCAGCTCTAACACAATAGGTGTATGTTTCAAGTTTTGAAGACCCAGTGCATGCATAACTTCAGTAGTGATGACATTTATGGCAACACCCGAATTGGGTTCTCATGATCCCCATGTTTCACAGGCATAGCTTTCCCCATCATAAATTTTGATAGCTTTCCCAGCACATGAATGGTGAGTGGGTCCCTTGATTTCTTTCTAGCCTTTTCAGGACAATATTCTCTGATATTTTTTGCATATATAGGTACATCCCTCATAGCTTGTAACGGGGGAATCTTGATAAATAGATTTTGTAACTCCCATAACAAGTCAAACTCAGCTTGAGGGATTTGTTTACTCAAGGCCAATCTTTCTGGATAATGCGGGTCAACTTGGTGTTCTTGAGTAATTAGTGGTTGATTAGATGTCTGATTTTTACAAACTTGATTTGATTCCTCTTCAACTGATTCTTTTGCCTCACTTCCAACTTGTTCAATAATAGCAAGTGAGGGTTGAGCATCTACTACCCTCTCGAACCTTAGACTCATCTCATAAAGTTCTGTGACGGAGATGTTTTATGAAGGTAGGTTGAAGGTGTCAACTTGTTGAGCCCCTTTATTGTTAGGATTCGGATAGGGTTTGATAGGAAGTTGGAGACGAACGAGCTGATTACCAGGAGGCACATTAGAGGGTAACTGAAGTTTCTATTCTGGTACTAATTGGGGAAACTACCTAGGAGGAGAAGGTCCATGCCAGTTCGAAGTCCATGAAGAATTCGAACTATTTTGAGGAGCCCACTATTTCCAGGGTGGAAACTAATATTAGGGCCACATAGGTGGATAAGACATAGACTGAGGATCCATATTAAAATTATTGAAATGCTGAGATGGGTCCAGAAACATACCTTGATTTACATTTGGTGGTTGAGGTTTCCATGGATTTTTGGATCCCATAAAATACATTTGGTCCATCTCTTCACTTCTCCTTGAAAAATCGCTTTCAATCATAGCAAGGAGGGACATGAACTGGTTCCATGACTTAGCTCGTAGATTGCACATTCTTCTATGGATTTCAATGGACATTCACTATGTGGATGCTTCTTTCTGCATTTCGGGAAAAATATAGCCATAGTCCTTTCCAATTCCATCTATTTTTTTTTTACTTGTAATGTATCCATCTATGCAGATAGGGTAATTAGGATACCAGTCCTTAAGTTATCAAGAAAATTTCCAATTTCTGCCTTTGTGACACCCCCACCAGATACTTTTGTTGAAAAAATCTCCTTTTTATTCCTTGCAGCTCCCCTCGATCACTAAATGCATAGCTCATAGATAGTATCGAAGTCCTCTTTTGATATGTCTCCCTTTCCTACTATGTTTAACAACTCACGAGAGTATTCTCGAAAGGCCCAAAGAAGGATAATTTTCAAAATGTCGTTATCGAAGGTAGAATGGCCTGATCTCTGTAACGTTTATTTAAAACGTTCCACACAGTCCTCCATGTTCTCGTCTTCTTTCTGCATGAACTTGAAAATTTCTTCCTTGATATCTCGAGATTTGTAGTAGTCCTGATACTTCTCCAGAAAATAGGTTTTCATACCATCCCATATGGAGATAGTGTTTCCTCCTAGACCCATAAACCATCGCAGGGTTGTCCCTTTTAATGTAGTAGGGAAGATTTTTAGTTTCTAAGCGCCGGTTATGTAATCATATCTTCAACACACAATATCAAATTCAAATAGGAATTTGTCAGGATCTTCAAAAGCCAGCCCATGAAAGCTAGGTAAAGTTGTCGAAGGAATGGGCTTTGTTGGTGCACCAATCCCAAGATCCTCAATTGGGAAGTCAATAGTAGAGGCTGTGGGTGCCGTGAATCCCCTCCAATAATCACTAGGGATTTCAACAGGTTCTATAGGGAATGATGGAGGGGAACTTATCACAGAAGTTTGAGTTGCTTTAGCAACACTCCCTTTATCCCTTGGTGATATGAATACTCCTACAACTTCTTTCTCCCTGTCACAATGGCTTTATTTTTCAGACCCGTTATCTGCAACTTCTTCCCTCCTATTGGAATGGGCTGGTCCCTAAGATCTTCTGCTTGTGACTTCTTCTTCCACTGTTACTAGCAGCAGCACTCCTTCGTCAGGTACAATGTTTTATACCTCTTATGTTACGTTGAATCAATAGGAGGTACTGTAGATAGCAGTGGTTGTTCTATAGATTGTCCCTCAAATTTTTCTTAAGTACCTGGCCTTACAACGACATGAGAAGATGGCTATGATTCACCTTTCTTCATGATTTGTTGGATATAATTATTCCTTCCCAAATCCTGTCCTCCCTTCTTTGGGGCTCTTCCACTGCCCCATTTCAATCTTTGTTCATGCAAGTTGGTGAGAGGAAAATGTCTAAATTACGCCACTATTCTCAAGACCTGGAGCAGGGTTTCAAAAGACCATTCCCTCCCTAGGATGAGAGATTTATTTTTAGAAAACAAGAAAGGAAAGAAACTAAAAAGAAATATAGGGTTTAGGACCTGGAGTAGGGTGTCAAAAGACCATTCCCTCCCCAGAATGAGGAACTGATCAAGAAAGAACACACATACAAGGAAATCCAAATCTCAGGACCTAGGGTAGGGCATCAAAGGACCATTCCCTTCCCAAGATGATAGATCAGGTTTTATCAATGCAGATAAATTGAGAACAGTTAGGAAAAGCAAGCAACTCGGCCCAAAAACAATGAAACCAACAAAAATCAAAATACTACGCTCAGGACTTAGAGCAGGGTAGCACTTCCCTCCCTAAGATGAGAGATTGATCATCTGGTCAGCACATATCGTATCTTGCACCTTGTTAGCCTTCCCCAGCAACGGTGCCAAAATGTTGGGGTCCGAGTGTGAATAAACTATTCAAACATTTCCTACATTAATTCATCAATCCCAGTGCGTACAATTTTCAAGGTAACATGCAAGGTATATGCAGGGTTAAGGTTATAATATCATATCAACCAAGCATTCGTGACTAAGAACTTAAAGCATCATTGTAACAGTGATGGAAGTAAATTGCAGAACTTAAAAAGCATTCACATCAATCAATAGAGATCTATAACGACAACAAGAATAAACACACAAAGAGTAAAACAACATACACAAAAGAAATATGCAGCACCTAATCATAAGAGAGAGCCCAACTTTCTGATCAAGGCTGCGTTAATTCATTGCTAAGGAAAGAACAACACAACTACTTGTATTATATTAATCTGTAGAAGAGTTGTTACAATACATATCTTTGCGCGGCTAACCCTTCACATAGGAATAAAACCCTTCTTATACAATACATGGGTAATAACATATTCTCCAAAACCTGGCAACTAAATGCCCAAAATATACAATAGTTTAGAAGAGCAACTAGTTTCTGAGCGAGCGATAACAAAAATGATCCAAAATAAGGTGGAAAATAGTTGTGAGTTGGTTATTCTATCAGAGTGTTGTTGAACAATTGTTGTGAATCATGGAACTGCTGGTACATGTTGTGAAAGCGATCCATGTTCATTGGAATTTGTGGAAATAACAAGTTTTAATAATTTTCCTAGGTAAAACCTCCATGACTTTACTTTGTCAATTAAATATTCCAAGAGACATAAGAAACAAGGGTTACCTCATGATTTTATCACAATATATGCATATCAATCGTTGCAAAAATGATGGAAAGATGAGTGAAAAGGTAAGGAAAAGATAAGAAGATTTGGTGCCCAATGCTAATGTCTTAAAAACCAACTACTGTGAGTTTTTTGCTTCCACAAATCACCACATAGACCAGTGTAGAGTGTTGGATGCACTAGCAGATATGTTAGACTACTCAACCTTCTCGGTCAATGAGACTGTTCGATGTGGGTGAGGAGGAGGAACGAGGGGTGAAAGGGCAGGAGGTAGGGTCCTTATTTTCTATTACAACTGTGACTAAGAGGGACATGTTTCATGGGATTCCCCTCTACAAGGGAGGCCCTAGTGCTCTTTGTGCATGGTCAATGCCCATGCGATGGTGGATTATTCAAGGCTTATCACAAGATGGGAGTTGCAGAACAGACAAATGGGAGCAAATTTTATCAATGTAGAGCCAAGGATCTTTGAGGCAACCCCACTATCTAATATTAACATAGTTACGTGTGGCAGAAAAAATATTGGGGCTGATCAGGGCACTCCGAACCAACCGACAATCATCCTAGTAGCCTTCCTGAAGTGACCATATAAGCCTGAGCAACAAAAATAGTATTACAAGGAGGCAACAATATTGTTTGAAATTCTCACTGAAGGTGCATGACTACCAAAAGGGTAGACAAAGGCTCGCAATGACAAGACCTCAGACCTTCCAATCTCCACAGTGGTTATACCTATTGAAGAACGATTCAAGTTATTCTTGTAGATTGTCAACAATGACCATAAGCTGGGGAAAATACGAATAAGCATGAATGCATCCATACCGGAGGAAGAATCTAAGGGGTGAACAATCTCTGTTAACTTACCTGAAAGGAACACTAGAAGAGTAAGGAGTAAGAAGAGAACAGGCAGAGAATTCATAATTTATGCTCACATTACAGGATTTTAGATTAAGGACACTATGTTATATCTTGGTTTTGATATCAACATCCTACCAAGAAAGACGTCAGAAGCGTTGGGGAAACCTCAATTGACATTCTCACCAATCCAGCTGCGGATGGAAAATTAGTATTGTGTACTTCCAATTAGGAGACTAGAGGATGTGGAGGTAGATGTAGCAAGAGTAAAGACACATGCAAATTTTTAAGTAATCAATATTATGGGAGAAAAGGATCCTTATCCATCATTGCTGGGGATATATTGGGCATATGAAAATTACACTGTCATATATCTGAAGAAAGAACTAATGATATTTGAGGTAAAATGAGTAAGAGTGATTCAACCACTAGACCCATATCAGGGGCCCAGATTCACAGAACTAGTAGATGAAAGAGAAGAGTTGGGGATGTTGGATCAACCATGCAAGATAACGGTGGGTAATAGAGGGGATTACGTAAACCCAATAGTTGAAGGATTGGTTAGCTGGAGGAGCATTCAGAGCTCTGAGGTTGTCTCATAAGCCACATGGGATAATTGGCAACAAGGTAGATATGAGGTCAACACTGGACGTTGCACTACAATATGTCATATCAACTAGATAGGAACAAAGGTAAGATAGTTTCCCATCTTTAGTGGTATAGGCTTAGTAGATCCATTCCTTAACAAAATTGATGTAATTGTGTAGGAAGAAGATAAAATACAACTATTAAACGTCTCATTGCAAGAGACACTGACATGATGGTGGGGGATCCACCATGACTACCTTCAAGATTGGGAAAAAAATCAAGAGAGCAATGAAATAAAGGTTCATACAGGTGAGGGAATGCCCATAGGATTTTGCAAAGTATAGAGGGGATTATGATCCCCAACACCACTTGGAAAGTTGTAAGGAAATATGGAACTGAGAGGGGGTTTCGAAATAATTATGGGTGCATGGATTCATACATACATTGGGTATATTTCCTAAATCCTAGTATGTACAAGAAGAGATAATGAGGCAAACAGGAGATTGGGATAATCTGTCTGCACAATTTGTTAGTATTTTTCCTTTTGGGGACAATGTCAATAGGTTGACCGAGTTGTTACATGCTATCAAGTGGATTCTAGTCACATTAGGTTAGCTATGGGACAAATGCATAGACCGGAGAACCTTATAGTATTTCTATGAGTGAGGGTACCCAGAAGCAATGAACTATGAGAAGGCGGACAAAGAACCACACTCCAAGAAAAAAGGTCCTTTAAGGTATATAGTTACGGTCCTTTAAGGTCTATCACCAAAGCCATTTTCAATGACACTTTTGGTGAGGGTCGTTAACAAGTTGTTACTAATTCTCTCTTTGGTGACACTTTAGGTGTGGATCGTTAAAGCGCCATAACTAACTCTCTATTTGGTGACACTTCTAGTGATGATATTTTATTGACCCTCACCAATGCTCTTTTTGGTTATTTGGTGACAGTCAAAAAATGTTTGTCATCATTGATCATTCCAATGAGGTTTTGATGACGTTATGTACATGTTACTATATTTTTTGTCGAAAGATAATGATTTAATACCTTGTTCGAGAGTCCTTTTCATTATCTGTCCAAGGCCATAGTGGTTAGAGTCAGTCAAATTGTTAAGAAGTAATTAGTGTGTATCATTTTCCTCAAGTCATAAGAATATAGTTTTCCTATTAGTCAACACATGATTCATCTCTATTTGACTTATTATCTAGAAAATTCCCTTTCAATAAGGTTCCACTAGTGTGTGTAGGAACTATATTATTTAATACATAATCAAGGTTTGTTAATTCTAATAATGAGAGAGACCTAGCATTCCTCAATACTCATGGAACACCTTAACATGATTTGTAACACACTAACATTCCTTGGCACCTCGCATGTTTTGGAACATCTTTGTACATGGAACATCTTTGTACCTAGAACATCTTGACATAAGTATGATGCCCAAGCACATGTTGGCATGCCCTAGCATAGAATAACACTCCCCTAGTATTTGTCAGCATGCCCTGGAACACCTCGACATGATATTGCATTGACATACATTAGCACTTGGCACACATAGGCACTTGGCATGTATTGGAACATATTATTAGTGTTCCTAGCATTCCCCTTTTTAACAATATAAAGTCCTAACTTATTAAGCCTCTTATCTATTCATTTCCTTCATCTTAGCTTGGTTATTCCTTTTGTTTCCTTCAAACTCCTCGATGCATATTGGCATACTCTGGCACCTTGCACATCCTACCATGTCTTAGAACCTGGCATGTCTCGGCATTCCTTAACATTATTTGGCACATGTTAGCACACCCCAGAACTACCTAACCCCCTCTAGCACTTCTTGACATGCCCTGATATTCCTTGGCATGCCTTACCCATGTTTATCATACCTTGTCACTCCCTCCTTGGCATGACAACTAACACTCATTGATGCTCCCTCACACACCATCATATTCATTGACTTCCATGCATTTTGACCTAGTTCTCCCTTGTGTTGTCCTAGTACTCCCTAACACTCCTCAACATGCATTGGCACTCTATAGCACACCTTATCACTCTTCAACATGCTCTGCAACTTCATAGCATGCATCACACTCCCTGACACACAATGGCACTTGGCACGTGTTGGCACTTGGAAAGTCTTAGCATGTTTGGCATGCATTGAGATGACTTAGTATGCTTTGGCTTCGTTTAATGTTAAATTTATTTGAGATCAATTATTGGAAAGTAGATGAGAAGCAACAAAGGAAGATTTGGCACTTAGAATTCACTGACACTTGCCACTTGGCACCTCTTGGCACCTAGTGTTGGTGTGCCTAGAATGCCCCTCATGGAAAACATAAATTGATGAATTATTAACCCTATTATGTGTTCATTTCCTTATAGTTGAAATTGTTCCTCCCTTTTGTTGCCTTGACAATCCTTGGCATGCATTGTCACACCCTTACACATATTGGCATGTCTTAACACTTGGCACATGTTAGCTTGTTTGACATGCCTTCTGTTATCACCAAAATAGGACCCTGATAGGTTGTTGATCAGACTACCTCAGTGTGACTATTTCAAACCAATCTTTTAGCTGAGGCTTAGCCTCCTCAGCCTGAGAGGGCTCTCTCAAGGGTTAATGATATTAATTATAGATAGATGGCTAACTCTGTGGGTTGTGGTTTTTATGTTTATAGGTTTAAAGATGAAGGCTTGCTACCATTGGGCTATGGAGTCAACAAGTTAATAGATTCAGTGGCAAAGTTTCTAGACATGGAAGTTGAGGCAAATGGGGTTTTCAAACAAAGATAATTCACTCAAGAAAATAGGTGAACACAGTAATTCCATCACTAAAGGAAGTCAAAGCATAGGGTTATGAATTTTGAGTAATAGTAATGAAACTTACTGTTAGTAGTTCAAAGATAGTTTACTCACAAAATGCAAAAAGACATACTCATCTCATTTCTAAAGGAATTCAGAGCACATGGTTGTGAATTATGAGTAATAGAAATGATATATACTACTGAACACAACATTGCCATTACTAAAAGAAGTCAAAGCATAGGGTTATGAATTCTGAGTAATAGTAATGAAATTTACTATTAGTAGTTCAAAGATATTTTACTAAAAAAATGCAGAAAGACACAGTCATCTCATTTCTAAAGGAAGTCAGAGCACATGGTTGTGAATTATGAGTAATAGCAATGAGATCTACTGCAAATTATTCAAAGTAACATATAAACAAAGAAAACATTAACCCCATGAGAACTCAGATCTGTTTAGGAAAACCTCTCTACATTATTGATTATATTTCATAGCATAAAGTAGCAGCTGGGCCAAAAATTCTTCCACCCCTTCCTAATTCGACCTCTTGCTTCATATATAGCTTTTTCAATAAGGATCCCTTCAAGATAATTCAAATTTCTATGATTGACACCTATTCTAACCATAAAACCGACTATTAAATACAAGTGACAGTTAACTGATTCTCTTAGAGTCCTAATACAATTAGGAGTACAACTCCTTATTATGATTAAAAAAACCTTATCTAGGAATTAAACATTCTCTTTGACACCTATAACCCCATGAATTCAAATCTGATGATATCCATAACCCTCTTGATGGCCTTCAATAACTTCTCCTTTATCTGTCCTAAAAACTAGGAAAATGTTCCCTGCAATGTAGCCTTGGTCTTCAATGGTGTTCGTCGAATCTTCTACTGGCCAAACTATTCCTTTTAATCATATAACATATGTTGAATTAGCCATAGAACCCTGCTTTTACACTTGTGCAAAAATTTAACTCCTTGAAATTGCATGAAAACAGTCAATCTGGATGTGCTACGAAATAAACTGATGTTTTTGTAGCGCAAAACTTCGTTCTTGCATATATTTTTCATTCTTTGAGTTTTCCTTTACTTGGGCTTTAAACATTCTCAAATGACCTCCTCACATTCTCCAGTAACATCCTTTTCCAAAAATAGCCCCTTCTTTCCTTTGAAGATTGATCAAAAAGAACAAAACTGCACCTATAACAATTTCGTAGTGCACTATAAAATTGTTGTGCATGTCACCTACATTAAATAAAGCCTTGTATCTCCCAATTGGTAACACTTATGAAAAAAGTGAGATATGTTATTGTAGCCATAGAGTTTATGAAGAGAAAATTCCTTCATAGTTCCAAAATACTTTAGCATGTCGCCAGAAACTGATCTTGAAAAAGACTGCTAAAACCAGAAAACAAAGTTCCTCTCAGTAGTTTCGTAGCACAAGATTAAACCATCAATTTCTCCCACCTCATACTGAATTTGAGGAAACTGAAAGAGATTTTGTAGCTCTGTATGTTAGAAAGAAAAAAATCTTTTAGTTTTCCAAAATATGCTTTCAGTTGCTCAAGGAACCCCTTATAAGTTGACTACTTGAAACATAAAACATAGCTTCTTTTTTTGCTGAAAAAGGCTGCTTTAGTCATTTCATAGCGCAAAACAGGTTTTCTACACTTTCTATGCTACGAAAATATGGGTTTGTAGCTAATTAAAAAAAAAAATCAAAATGACTTGAGATATGAATTTTGAACACAAGGCGAGACTTCTAAGACATGGAATAAGGTTGTCAAACTTTGTTTGCAAATGAAATATGACCTTAAAGACTTCTAACCCTATGACCTAACCCTTTAAGCATGAAATGACCTAGAGACCATTTAACACCATAACTAGAATAAGTGTTTGTAAATGAGAATGACACTATTGAGACTCTAATCCTATCACTTATCCCTTTAAGCATGCAATGACTCAAAACTTATTATAAGACCATGACTAGAAACAAGGCAAACTTTCCAAAGTTTAAAAAAAATTTAGGGTGATAACGCCTTCATACTATCTGGCAAATGTTAGCATGCTCTAGCATTCCCTAACACACCTTGGCAATCATGCCCCAACAACGAGCATTACATTTTTCCATGACTTGGGAACCTTACATTCCCTAGAACATGTTATCACTCGAAACATTTCCTTAGAAGTTTTGGAAGAAGGAAAGGCTTCAAGGTAACCACTAACCAACTTTTAAGCATAGGATCTAGCAAACCTATGGCTCAGAGAGGGCTCTCTCGATATAATTTAGCTATGTTTTCTTAGATAGTAGGCTAGTTCTACAGTTCAAGGGGTGTTTTTGATTTGTACGAAGATTTGGTGGTAGAATCCTTGAAATAGGTTGATAGATTTATGCCTTTAAGCCATTGGGCGATGGAGTCAAAGAAGGGGTAGAAAAGCTGGAGTTAAATCACTAAAGGGAAGGCTCAAGGGGCAAGATAACAGAGTGAAGTGCAAATCCTTTGAATAAATGGTGAAATGAGTCTTAACAGGAGTGAGAGAGCAATCAAGAATCCTCAGACAAAGGCTAAGATGGGGGAACAATAGTGAATCATTAGTAAAGGAAACTTAAGAATCCTTTAATATAGACCAGAGTAGAAACTATGGGAGGGAAGGAGCAGTTAAGAATTCCCTAGCTAAGATAGTTTAAGAGAAAACATTAAGAATGTATAACAGTAAGACAGATTGCAGTCAAGAAAATTCTGAAATAATATTGAAGTTAAACATTTAGACTTCTAAAACATTTAAGATTATGAAACAACTTTAAGGGAGATAAAACAACACAAGAAAATTACTCATTTGTACTCCACTTTACACATGAACCTCTTGAAATATATGATATTTATTCATCAATCCAACATGCTAGCCCAGTCAGTGATACGAAATCTTTTATAGGCTTTGAACAAAATTCTATTGAAAGTATAAGAGTCCACCCCTAATACTTCGAAATATGAATTATATATACAAAAATATTTAAAAAATATCTCAAAACAACTTCATAATTTATCTAAGGAATAAAAATAGCTTCTTGCATGAAGATAGAGACAGACGTTGAACTACTTCATGATGTCCCTTTTATTGTGGTGTTTCTGGCTGTTTCAGTTAAGTTGGAGCCCTTTAAGCTGGCTGATATTTGTAGCATTTCTACGCTGGAATATTCTTTTCTTTCATCTTTCAACTGATACTCTTTGAACCTGCTTCTCTACTTTTACTTTGTTTTAATTGGTTTCCTTCATCTATAGTGTAGTAACTTTCTGATGTAAATTTATTACAGTAAATCTATCATGCTTTGCCACCATTCTGCATCAGGCACTTTTACATTCATCATTCTTCTGTAGATTTCATTTTCCTCTATGTACTTCACAAAATTTGGCTTAGTGAGGAACAAGTGTTTCACCTCATGCTCTAGAAAAGACAGGTTCTCTAATGTGTCATATAACACTTTGCCTATTGGCAGGGCTTTAATTGCAGAAGAAATTGCTTGTTCCTTTGCCAATTTTCTTAATCTATCTCCATAGTCCAGCTGAGACTTGAGCTTGTGATTGATGACCATAGGACTGGGAAGACCCTTCTCCCTCAAAATCTGAAACTTAGCCATGAATCTATCAATGGCTACCTACATGTTACAGAACTTCTATTCTAAGTTAAGCATAAGGTTTTTTTTGGAAATCACCTTCCTAATCTCTAGAATGGCCTTAGTCTTATGTTCTATGTTAAGCTCATGGAGCTCATATCTGTTGCTATTTAGAAGGTGAATGAGCCGATCGACATCCTCTGGTTTATTCCCTAGTTATTCCTTTCCTTTTTGGATAGCTTTTGTACCTAACTTCACTAATTATGTCTGCTCAAATATAACTTCAATTGATGGCCAAATATCATTGATAGGATCAATGATATTGACCCAGAGAGTTTCTTTGGTTTGTCCTAGTGGTTTTTGTAGTGTTAAATCCTTCTCCAGGATTTTGATTCTCTCACCCATTCTTAGTGCCTTTTATGTTTCTTCTTTTTGTTGGAGTTGGGAAAGTTTACAATCAATTTTTTAGACTTGCTACCTTTTCCTTTAGTCTCTTCATCTCTATAGCCTGGATAAACATCTCTTCCATGGTTTTTACTAATCCTGCTACCTTCTCTCCCTATGTACATTTTCTTGTTGTAGTCTCTATTTTTACTAGCAATGCTATGGTAGGTGGAGCTGTGGGTGTCAATGATGTTGCGAGTGTGGAAGGAACTATTGTAGATACTGTGGGGATGACAGTTGTAGAATTTGTGGCCAAGTCACTTTGCTTCGACTAAATTAAAGTGTCCAAATCCTTCTTTGTCTCCTTGAGTTGATCGTTCAACTTCAGGACCAAGTCCATGAGCTCTTCATGTCCTTGCTGTGCTTCTAGGATTTCATTTGTCTGTGGATGATGCAACTCGGGTATCTTTAGATGCTTCTTGAGTGTAGCAATGTCATCATTTTTCTTTTTAATTAGCTTCTTTGCAGCTTTTACATCTTGGGACCATGTCCCAATTCAATCACTAAGTCCTATAAAGACTTGATTCTATTATCCTTTTCCTATGAGGAGGCCTTCTCCAACTGAAATTGTGATGATATATTGTTTAGGGAGTTCTATAATTGGTGGGAAGCAATGGCCTTCCCTATTAATGTAGAGTAAATCATCTCTCCTATTTGCTTGTGTATTTCAATCTGGTCAATGGGCTGAATATCCCTTGCCAGTACTTCAAAGTCCACCTTTCTGAAATATGATGCTTCTCTTGGCTGTTGAGTCATTGGCCTGATAAATGTCATCTTCATTTTCCCCTCTTTAATATCAAAGGCTGAAATTAGCCTTGTTTGATTGGTGGGGGTCATTTTCAGATATTGGCCATATGTTTGGGCCTTAAGTCTCTCATTTCTCGCTTTGATCTCTTTGTATCTTTCCTTAATATCTTGGTCCTTATCTGCAGGCATTCTAAAGGAAGATACCTCAACACTTTGATGCCTCATCAACATCTAACTATATGATGTGGAGCGCTCCTGTATACTCCCAGATGGAGTGGTGGGCCTGCTTCTTTCAACCTCTGTATTAGTGACCACAACTGAGTCATCGGTGAACTCTTACTCAGAGGCTGGATTGGGCTTTTTCCTTTTGTTTGAATCTTTTTGTACATCAGAAGTAGGCATTCCTGAAGTGGAAGCCCCTTCTCTGTTCCTTTTTGGGACCTTCTCCTCATTCTAGGGAGTTTGCATGACTGGATGGGCACTTGAAGTAGTTGATATTTCTTTTGATGTTTCTGTCCTAGTTGACTGATCTGGCCTATTTGACTGTTCTAGCACATGCAAGAAAGAATCCTCATCAAGTTGTTTTTCCAAATCTATTAATGTGTTTTCCACAGCAGCTTTAGTACTATCCCTATCCTCTAAAGTGTTTTCCACCCATTTCAATTGGTTTGCATAATTTTCTATCTCAATTATGCGGTGATGGATATAGGGAGCCATCTTTTTTTTCTACCTTCTTTTGCAGATGAAATCCAAGGGATCATATCTCCATATGAAGCTCTATTTTAGTTTTAATCTCTAAATGATTAGGTCTTCCTCCTTTCCAGCTTCTCTGCTATTACAAATAAATGGACCCAATCGGTCTTTGATATTGAGCTGAGCTTTCTTTTTGTCTTTAACAAAGTTTACCTCATCTGAATTTATTATCTCCCTATAGCACTCCAGGAAAAATAACCTCATTGGGAGGTATTTAGGTAGTTTGTATGGGACCAGCTCATAGCCATAAATCCTGATTTCAGTGTCGTTTTGGTACAAGTACCAATCTCCCGCCTGATGATTGATGTTTAGACGAAGGACTCTCCTAATCTTAGGACTAATTCTTGGTGGAGGGGTTTCATTGAGCACGGTCATCAGAGGGTGGACAAAGTAATCTATGAATTCATTATATGAATAGGGGGAGGAATGTTGCTGAATCAATGGGGTCCAGAAGATAATTGATCTTGGTTGGCCCTTGGTGTCCAATTTTCTCAAGGTAAGTGGAAATTTGTCTGACTGGTAATATAGGAAAAGGTGATACAAGACTGAGGAGTATTTGAAAACTCTCTCATTACTCAATCTGAGGAACTGTTCATGCAACCTGTCAGCTATGAACTGAGCATAGTCATATATGACAGCAGGAGGTTGTCCTGGAGTGTATATGGACATGAAGGCTAAAATAATCTCATCAATATATTCACTGGTGGTATAACCGAGGACACTAGATATCATATCCACAATACTTCTACCCCAACGAGAAAATAAAGTTGCTACATATGGAGGGGGGTCTTTGGGGGTATACTTCTCTTCTATAATGAAGGTTTGAATTACTTGGGCCAATCTTGCAGGGCTGAGTTTGGGATATAAGTCCAATGGGTCTCTAATGGAGAGGGGAGTCAAGTTTTGGCAAGGATGGAGTTGTAGCATATCATTGATAGATTCAACAGTAATAGTGAAAAGTATGGCCTGGTAGGGGGACATGACTGCTCTTTGACTAGGGACACAGTTGACATGGCAATAATGTACAATTTCTGGTAAAATGTGGACTATGGGGAACTAGTACTTAGGCAAATTGGACTCCCACAGACTAATTTCATCAGCCTGGTTAAAGCATATATCCCTACGTTGGTAGTATACTTTGAGCGGGGATTCATGGATAGAGGTGTCCTTTATGTGGAAATCCCTATCAGCCAGGGGGAGGTGGTCCAGGTCTAAGTGGGGTGTAGAGATGGGTCCTAAATCCATGGCGATTGGGGCAGCCATTCTCTATTCTTGTGGATCTCAAAATGGGGGAGGTAATTTGTAGTGTTTTTAGCGCAATGGCAGTTTAACATAGAGTAGGCTTAGGTTATTTGAGTTTCTTTAATTAATTTTTATCTTAACTAAGAACACTTAGAAACTGGTTTTGAAATTGACAGGGTTTCTCAGTGAATTGTGGCTTAAATACCTGGAATTGAGGTAAAATGTCTTTGAACAGGGCGGTTGGTAACTGCAAATGGTCGAAAGAGCTCTGTGTAGTTTGGAAAGAAAACTGGGTGCTCTGCGGCATCTTTCGAGTACAACTAGACGTGGGTTGATGACTTCGACGTCGTAGGGGCGTGCATGTGCTTCGGAAGTTTACAGTTGAAATTCCAATGAAAAAATGATTTGGGGCTTTTTTGGCTTGATGCGGAAAAGTCAATTTTGGTGGGTATTGGGTGAACAGTGACCATTTTGTTGTGTAGCGGGTGTGAGGTAAACAGTTTCTATCGTACCACTTTTTGGTACTTGGTGGTATTGGGGAGAGGTCACCCGATTCCACTCATTGGATGACGTGTAGCATTGGGGGCCAGGCAAAAACCCACCTTTTCGGGTGGTTATTGTTCGGACATCGGGTTGGCCCGATATGGATAAGGGTCGTCAGATGTGGAGGGAAGCGATTGCACGGTGATTGGGCAAGGAAGATGCATGGAGACTAACGAGGGGCCCGACGGGTGCTTAAATGTGGAAGTATAAGGGTTAATGATGGCTTAAAGAGTGATTAGGCCATCAGGGTGATTAACGAAGAGTTTTTAAATGGTCCTTTATTCATTTTCATCACAGATCGATCAATTAGAGATTTTGGTCAGGGTGACTATATATTATAGTTGATATTTAAACTAAGGGGTAGGGTTAATTAATATGTGGGAGCTATATATATACGGGGAAGTGGGTTCTAATGGGAATTAATATATAAATTAGTAATTAATATGAAAAGATGAGCGGAAAAGGGAAAAATCAGTAAGCAAATGCTTTTTTTGTGAACTTGATGTTTTTCACATATTAACATTTAATACATAGGGTAATGTGTTTTTGTGGGCTTTTTTGGAAAAAGGGACTTTTCATAGGGGTGATTACTTTTCCTAGGCAAATAGTGTTTTCTCCTTAGGAATAGGGGTTTTATTAGGGAAATGAGGGGGGGTGAAGGGAGATGAATTTTTAATAAGGGTGAATCTAGTACTTATTATCCTTGAGTCATTAAGCCGACAATCTAGTCCCTCCAGAAGTCAGCGAAATCCTCTGAGCCTATTTGACTTAAAGGATTTAAGTAGTTAGAATTTATTTATGGGAAATTGGTAAATTAAAGGGGTGAAATGAATGGGGGAAGTTAATTAATTGACTTTGATCCATTTTCCTGCTTGACTGTTCATTCATATCTCGAACATTCATGGTGAGAATGATAAATATGCTTTTGTCTAATCAATCATCATTCTTATGCAACCTTTCTTCTACTTACCCATCTACTCATCCTACCATTTTTACTTCTCTTTATTAGGGTGCATTTGAGCTAGAAAACCCTTATCAAATATTTTTCTTTTCTTTACAATAGTAAAATAACTAAATCTAATCTCATTACATCCAAGGGCTTGGATTAAATAGTTGAGCTCCTTTTATTTACTCTACCTATCTAGTTATCTGCCATGGTTACACTGTTTGGCCAGATTTTTATTCTCTATTTATAGACATGAAATTGAAAACATGAAATAGCCAAGTTTAAACATTTTTAATATCATGGATTGTGGCAATAATAACAAGTTGCATACAATCATTATTATGCATAAAAAATTTAATAGGAGTGGCATTTTGGCTTGCTCACTTTCATGGTCTTTTTTATTTTCTTGGGGTTCATGTTTTTCATCCTTTTTTACCTTCTTGTTATTTTTGTCCTTTGATTATACTTTTAGGATATACCCTCTTTACCTTTTTCAATTTTTTGAATATGGAAAACATTTTCAAAAGCAAAGGTATGTAGAATATTACAAGGTTTAATCTCATTCATTCAAAATTATGACTCCTATTGGTATAGGAACGTTACAGTGGCTCCACTTGGGGATGGCATTTCTAATTGAAATGTCAAGAAATTAGTAGATCAATGGCCTTCTGAATTGCTGTGATATTACCTTGCAAAATTTCCCTTTTATGTTTTTGCATTATTACTATTTATGACAGAAAAACCTTTAAAGCTTAGGGCCTTCTCTCTGAGCTTCAACTTCAAAGATCACCATCCAATCAACTCTAGACTTTTGAAAGTAAAGCATGTACAAATGATAAATGAAATCAGTAACTATGTTCAATATAGTGTTTGAGCATTCAACCATTTACTGGTCCTCCTCCGTCTTTAGTACCATCTAGTCCTTTAAGGAAGAAAGCATTGTTCCCTTTGTAAGCATAGATTATATAGGGTCCCTTCCATAGGAAATAAAATTTCCCATTCTTACCCTTATCTTCCCTTCTCAAATCCCACTAGAGTACTTTATCACCTAAGTAGAAATCATCTGCCTTGGTCCTTCTATCCAAAATATTTTTGATCCTTTCCTGCACAAGTTGAGATTTGATGTAAACCTCTTCTCTGGTTTGCTGGAGATGAATGTTCTAGTTTATTCTCCTCTGGATATCATTTGGTTCAGATTGCAATTCTTGGAGCATCTTCATCACTGGCACTCCTAGAGAGGATGGAAAAATAGCTTCCATGCCATACACTAGCTAATAGGGGGATGTACCAATTGACTTCTTAGTGGTCAGTCTATCAGCCCATAAGGCTTTGACTAGCTTCTTGTTCCATGTTTTCTTATTATCTTCTAGTAACTTCTTAATAATGTTCACCATGCTTTTATTTGAAGATTCTGCCAGTCCATTTCCTTGAGGGTAGTAGGCTGTAGAATGACCTCGGGTAATATGTTACTTATTGCAAAATTCTATCATTCATTTGGATTTAAAAGTTGTTGCATTATCAGTAATGAGCTTGGTTGGGCATCCAAATCTAGATAGAATGTTGGCTTCAAGGAAATTAATAAGAACCATATCTATGGCTTGCCTTGAAGGTATGGCCTCTATCCATTTTGTGAAATAATATGTGGCTGTAAGGGTCCACTTATGTTGGGTAGAGGAGGGCGGGTGAATTTCACCAATGAAGTCTAAACCCCATTGTTCAAAAGGTACTTCAACAGTGATTGGTTTGAAGGGTAATGGCATAATTTTTCTTTTTCCTTCAAAAATTGACACTTATGACAAGAGGTCACAAAGTTCTTGACATCGGAGAACAAAGTTGGCCAGTAGAAACCTGCCCTTAAGATTTTATCTCCAGTGGTTCTCCAATAGAGGTGTCCACCACAGTCACCTGCATGAAAGTCTTGTAGAACATTGTTAGCCTCATATTTTAACAAAAAATTAAGGATAATTCCTTCATGATCTTTCCAAAATAAAGGATTATCAAGTATACAAAATTTCAGAGATTTCATTTTTAAAAACTACCTTTGGTTATAGATAATCCAGGAGGAGCTTGTAATTTTTGTAAAATGTAGGTTATATCAACATACCATGATGATTCAACAAAGGCTTGACTGATCGGTGGAGTCACCATCTCCTCTCCATCTAGTGTAGCAATAAAGTTTATGTCTAAGGCCTGACAGTTTGACTTAGCCATAAGTTTAGTTAAGCCTTGGCCCTTGATTAACTCTGCAGGTTCGATCTCTATATCATACTCTAATATAGTAGCAATATGTTTTCCCCTTTTCCCATCAGGACCTTTTTTATTTAGGATGTCTTTGACTACAAAATTGGGAACATAGGCTACTATATGAGAATACAAAATATATACCCTAAAATCTTTGATAGCTTTGACTAGAGCCAATGCTTGTTTCTCCATTATGTTTTATTTTAAGGGAGCATCTCTTAAGGCTTTGATAAAGAAAGCAATGGGATATTCATATCCTTGGCCATTTTTTTGCTGTAAAGCTGCAACTATTGTATGCTCAAAAGCAAAGGGAATCCCTATCAAATTTGGGACTAACTGATACCGAGGTTTTTGTCAAGGCTAGCTTGATGTCTTCAAATGATTTCTTAGCTTCGACAATCTAACTTAGGGTCAAATCCTTTTTCAACATGCTATTTAGTGCTCTAATTAACTATGCTAGATTAGAAATAAATCTTCTAAGGAAGTTAATCTTTCCTAAAACGGCTTGAAGTTCTTTGATATTCCTAGGGTGTTGTATAAGCAAGATAGCTTCAATTCTTACAGGATCTATTCTTATGCCATCTTTAGAAATGATATGTCCTAACAATTTCCCTTCTTCCAATCCAAATAAAGATTTCTTGGGGTTCAAGGAGATGCCACACTTTCTAAATTTTATAAAGACCTGCCTTATATGATCTAGATGTTGACTGTCTGATTTTGAGAAAATAGTAATATCATCGAGATATATCATAAGGAAACCATGGATTTGTTTGGAAAAGGCTATATCCATAGCCCTCTGGAAAGTGGCTCCTGCATTCATTAGCCTGAAAGACATTTTGACATACATAAAGGTGCCCCAAGGAGTGGTGGAAGCAGTCTTGGGTTGGTCGTCAGGGTGAACGAAAATTTGGTTGTAACTAGAAAACCCATCCAGTAATGAGATCCTAGTTAATCCAACTACACTTTGTAAGATGTGATCCATTTTGGGAAGAGGGTAGTTTTCTTTAAGTGATGCTTTATTCAGGTTTTTGAGATCTACACAGAGTCTGATCTCACCAGTTTTCTTCCTGGTTGGGACCAAGTTTGAGACCCATTCTGAAAACCTTATTGGTGTAACTATCTTGGCATCATACATTCTCTTAATTTCTTTTTCTATTGAAGCTAATAAGACAGGATTAATTCTCCTAAGCTTTTGTTTAAAAGGTTTTTTATTCTCTTTGAGAGGAATTGTGTGTTGGATGATGCTGGTGTCATAGGATTTAAGGTCCTCATAGCTCCAAGCAAAGATATCCTGGAATTCCTTCAATAACTCAATATATTTCACCTTTTCTATTGAAGGGAGTGACTTTGACAGTTTAATTAGCTTGGGATTGTCTGCAATGGCTATGTTACAATATTCAATATCAGATTTTAATGGTTCCATTTTAGGCTTCCTAGGAACATCATTTGAATCGAATAAGTCTTCCAGAGCGGTTAAACCTTTTCGTAAGAAATTATCCTTGAGATTAATTACTTAATTTTCATCATTAATTGTTTCATCAATCTCAACCTATTCTAGGTTGTCTATATATGACCTTGTCAATTTAGTGGGATTAAAACTATCTACTTCTTTACCTTCTAGCTCATTTATTATTACTTCATCCCTAGAGTTAAGATCTATGGATGTATTAGTGTCTATGTTACTATGTCCAAACTCTTCTTCTAAAGTTAAAAAGTTGTTTATTTTTTTATCATTTGAGAATACTTGCCAGTTCTACACATTATCTGGGATTGAAGGTTTGTGCCTGACCTCAGCAGTGTATTGATGGTTAGGTTGGAAGGGTAACCTGCAGGTTCTAGCAAACATTGTTAAATTATGGGCTTGCATATTATGCTTCCTAGGAACTACTGCAAGCTGTCTTTCTAGAAATCTATTGAGTATTTCTACAATGTTTCCTCTATAATAACCTAATCTAGTGTCTCTAGTCATATATACACCCTTAATCTAATTTACAACTAGCTTTGAATCTCCTATGACAGAAACTCTTTGAGCACCTAAATTCCTAAGTACCTTGAGACCTCGAATCAAAGCCTCATATTCGGCCATATTATTGGTACATCTAAAATTTAACCTATAGGCATGACCCTCTGAGTGATTGTTTTCTAAATTATAAATCCATACTCCTGCTCTTACTCCTAACTTATTTACAGAGCCATCAAATTCTAAATGCCATAAGATTTCATGTACATAGTTCTCATCATTGGTATCCCATTTATTTTTATTTCCAGCAACTTGATTACTTGCTTTATTGCACAATTCTAGAGTTTCTTTAGATTCATTTGTAGTGGAAGCTACAATTTCTTTTGGTTCTGCAACAACACTACTAGGAGTTTCGATTGGTGTTTTATCAGTGTTGAACATGATAAAAGAGTCTACATCTGAATGCATGGAATAGATGGGATAGTTTTGAGGTCGATCTTGACTGCTTACCATGTAATTCATGAGAGTTTCTTTTTACATTTTCTTGGGTTGTCCAAACACAAAAATTGCGGCATATGACATATCTAGTTGGAGGGATCCTTGAAGCTTGCCTCCCCAAGATCTGGACAACAACATGCCATATTTTGGTGGGATATCAGCCACTACAATGTCCATAAGGATTCTCTTGGCAGGATATTGGACTAAAGTAATAAGCAAATCTTTGATTAACCCTAGACATTCTACTTGACCTGAATCAAAGGAGAACAAGTCTTTGTAAGGTCTATTAATATCAAGTTTCAATTTTTCCATCACTGATTTTGGCATTAGGTTGTGAGAAGCCCCTGAATCTAACATGGCATTGTGTAGTATTTTATCATGAATATTAAGGCTAGTGTAAAAAGGTGGAATTCCTCCTCCTTGCCATTTTCTGTTAAAATATGGTCCAAATTTTAGTTCTAGTTTATCATCAAAGATGTTAATTCAATCTTTCTTTTCAGTAATGTTCAAGGTCCAATTTACCTATGATTTGCAAGTTTCGTTTTTAACTAGTTCAGTCAAAGGGGCTGAAATTTTCATCTTGGATATCTCTGCTCCCAAATTGAATAACAAGGAAGGGTTGTAGACCTTTGGAATAGGGTTTTGAGTGGAATTATCTTCCATTTGTTTACCTGGGATTTCCTTATGGAGACTTTCAGATCTAGCATTATGGGTGTTTCTTTCTAGTTCTTTAAGTGGAATTGATGTGGATGGCTGCTCAACCAAGGGTTGGTTCGCAGTTATTTCTTCAATGATGGGACTAGGAGGATTTTGGTTTGGTCTAGGGAGGATTTTAAGAACTTCTGAAATAGGAACTTCATTTTTTATTTTGGGTTGATTCGCCATTGCTTTCTTAGTTTGGTCAGGAGGACCAACATTCCTTTTACTTCTCAAATTATATTGTTTGTTTGGTTCAAATATGGCAGAGTCATATCCCTGTTTATAGTCAAATGACTCTCCAGACTGGGTTTGAAGCTGTTGTAACATATGCAATTCTTCCTCATCCTCGGAGAGGAATATAGGGTTTTGATCATCTAATCCCATTATATTGATTTGGGTGTCTTTTTTGAGATCATCAGGACGAGATGATTCTGCATAGTTTTCTTGAAAGGGGGTCTATTGTTTTGATTAGGTCCATTCTTTCCTGTGTTTTGGTTTTGATTTTGGTTTTTTCTAAAATTAGCATTCCTAACTCAGGGTACTTGTTGATTATCCCATGTTTTTTCTATCTAGGTTTTCAAGTATATCCATGATTCTTTGTATAGTTTTGGCCAAAAGATCTACTTTACCATCAGACATTAAAGCTTCATCAACAAATCCTACTCTCCTTTCCATCTTTGCTTGGGATTTTTTTGGTTAAAAGATTAGAGTCTACTTTTATTGCATTGGTTTGGCTTTGGTCTAGGGTTGCAGGCTCTCTTTCGCTTAGTTGGTAGGCCATATCTAGATCAAAACCATCAGGGAACTTCATCATTGCGAGATCAGGAGGAGGCTAAAGGTCGGTAGGAATGGCATTGTAAGTGCTGTTAAACCTGGTGCAACAATCTTCAACTGATTCTTTAGGACCTCTCCTAATGTTCTCATACTCATAAATTATCTGTAATGGGTTCTTCTTCCTCTCCCATCTCTTGATGAACATTCTATGAAAGTTTGTCATATTTGTAATACTACCAATGGCTAAGTTTCTAAACCAGGTTCTAACTTCCCCAGTTAATGTTTGGTCAAAAAGTCTCATTATTACATCTACATCATCTATCTCATGTAACTCAAAATAATAATTCATTATGTTAACATGTTTTTGAGTAGTGTAACTGACCAGGCAACACCAAAGGGGCATATCTATTGGCCATGGCTAAAGCCTTGGCTTGGCTAAGAGATAAGGGAAGGTTAGTTTGGGTTGAGATGGAGATGGATGAGCTAATAGTACTCATAGTTGAAAATGAAAGATTGTCAATTGAAACTAGAGTATTAACAATGGAATTTAGAATATTAATAGTTGAAGTTGGAATATCTACAATTGAACTTGATATATTAACAGTGGATGAAGGGGTTTCTATAATGGAAATTGTGATAAAAGGGATATTTGTTTGTATAGGGGAGATGGAAGTATTTATAATTGAACTTGAAGGGCTAATGGGTGAAGTGGGAGTGTCTATAGGTGGAAACATGATTCTAGGTTGTATAGGGAGATGTGGAATGAATAGGCCAGTGGAATCAACTATAGTAGAAATAATGGATGGTGTGGTACTGATGGAAGGGGTATTAATAACATTGGAGGATTGAGTAGAAAGTTCAACAGTTAGAGCAGTATTAATGGATGATAGTGGAGTATTCAGAATATATTCATCAATTGATTTATTAGCTCTTTGAACTTCAAGGTCTATAATGAAATCAATATCTAGAAAAGTTTCATTAAGCACACTTTCGGATTTTGTTCTAAAAAATGAGAGATCGAATTGCAAATAAAATGGTAAATCTTCTAAAAACAACCACTCATTAGGACAAGAATTAGCTTTAACTAATGGTGTTTTATCAGCTGAACTCTCCTCTTTTTTGAATTTTGTTATAATTATGTCTGGGTCATCCACAATAACTACAGGGTTTGGATCCAAGTTGGCCCTGGCATAATGAATTTTCCTAGTAGCCAGAATTATAACTTTTAAATTTTTTTTGTGTAAATTTTAAAACTTCTATAAAAACTGACTTTATGGGACTTAAGATAAAGTTTATGATTTCCTTAAAGTTTTAGGACGCTGAGGATCAAGTCCCCAGTATGGTCGCCACTATGTTATCACTCAAAACTTTTCCTTAGAAGTTTTGGAAGAAGGAAAGGCTTCAAGGTAACCACAAACAAACTTTTAAGCATAGGCTCTAGCCAACCTATGGCTCAGAGAGGGCTCTCTCTATATAATTTAGCTATGTTTGCTTAGATACTAGGCTTGTTCTAGAGTCTAGGGGTGGTTTTTGATTTTTATGAAGATTTGGTGTTGGAATCCTTAAGAAAGGCTGATAGATTGATGCCTTTAGGCCATTGGACGATGGAGTAAAAGAAGGGGTAGCGACGCTGGAGTTAATTCACTTAATGGAATGCCCAAGGGGCAAGGTAGTAGAGAAAATCCTTGGACTAAATGGTGAAATGAGTCTTAATGAGGGTGAGAGGAAAATCAAGAATCCTTAGATTGAGGCTAAGATGGGGAAACAATAGTGAATCATGAGTAAAAGCCACTTGAGAATCCTTTACTATAGACTAGAGGAGAAACTACGGGAGCTAAGGAGCAGTTAAGAATTACCTAGCTAAGAAAGTTTAAGAGAAAACATTAAGAATGTATAACAGTAAGACAGAGTGCAGTCAAGCAAATTTTGAAATAATATTCAAGTTAAATGTTTAGACATCTGAAACATTTAAGATTATGAAACAACTTTAAGGGAGATAAAACAACACAAGAAAATTACTCATTTGTACTCTGCTTTACACATGAATCCCTTGAATTATCTGTTCTTTATTCATCAATCCATCATGTTGTCCTAGTCAGTGATACAAAGCTTCTATAGGATTTGAACAAAATTCTATTGAAAGTATAAGAATCCACCCCTAATACTTTGAAATATGAATTATATATACAAAAATATTTACAAAATATCTCAAAACAACTTGAAACTTTATCTAGGGAATAAAAATAGCTTCTTGCATGAAGATAGAGACAAATGTTGAACTTCTTCATGTTGTCCCTTTCATTGTGGTGTTGCTGGCTATTTCAGTTAAGTTTGAGCCCTTTAATCTGGCTGATATTTGTAGAATTTCAACGTTGGAATCTTCTTTCCTTTCATCCTTCAACTGATGCTCTTTGACCATGCTACTCTTTGACCCTGCTGCTCTGCTTTTACCTGTTTTAACTAGTTTCCTTCATTTACTGTGTAGTAACTTTCTGATGTAAATTTATTATAGTAAATCTGTCATGTTGAAACCATTCCACATCAGGTAGTTTTACATTCATCATCCTTCTATAGATTTCATCTGCCTCTGTTTACTTTGCAAAATTTGTCTTAGTCAGGAACAAATGTTTCACCTCATGCTCTAGAAAAAAACACGTTCTCCAATGTGTCATATAACACTTTGCCTATTGGTAGGACTTTAATTGCAGAAGAACTTGCTTTCTCCTTTGCCAATTTTCTTAATCTATCTCCATAGTCCAACTGAGGCATGAGCTTGTGATTGATGACCATAGGACTAGGAAGACCCTTCTTCCCCAAAATCTGAAACTTAGCCATGAATCTATTAATGTCTATCTGCATGTTATGGAATTTATCTTCTTTGTTAAGTATAAGGTTTCTTTTGGAAAGCACCTTCCTAATCTCCAAAATGGCGCCAGTCTTCTCTTCTATGTTAAGCTCATGGAGTTCATATTTGTTCTTTTCATTTAGAAACCGGATGAGTCGATTGGCATCCTCTGGTTTATTCCCCAGTTCTTCCTTTACTTTTTGGATAGCTTCAGTAGCTAGCTTCATTAATTATGTCTATTCAAATATAACTTGAATTGATGGCAACATATCATTGAAAGAGTCAATGATATTGCCCCAGAGCATTTCTTCGGTTTGTCCTAGTGGTTTTTGTAGTGTTAAATCCTTCTCCAGGATTTTGATTCTCTCACCCATTCTCAGTGCCTTTTATGTTTCTTCCTTTTTCTAAAGTTGGGAAAGTTTACAATCAGTTTCTAGACTTGCTACCTTTTCCTTTAGTCTCTTCATCTCTGTAGCCTGGATAGACGTCTTCCATGGATTTTACCAATTCTACTGCTTTCTCTCCCTATGTACCTGTCGTTGTTGTCGACTCTACTGTTACTGGCAATGCTATGGCAGGTGGAGATGTGGATGCCAATGATGCTGCCAGTGTGGAAGGAACTATTGTAGATATTATGGGGATGATAGTTCTAGAAGTTGTGGCCAAGCCACTTTGCTTCGACTGAATTGAAGTGTCAAACTCCTTCTCTGTCTCCTTGAGTTGATCATTCAGTTTCATGACCAAGTGCATGAGCTCTTCATGTCCTTGTTGTGCTTCTAGGATTTCATTATTTGTGGGTGATGCAACTAGGGTATCTTTAGCTACTTCTTGAGTGAAGCAATGTCATCATTTTTCTTTTTAATCAACTGCTCGCCAACTTTTACATCTTTGGGATTGTGTCCCAATTCAATCGCTAAGTCCTCTAAGGACTTGATTCTATTATCCTTCGCCTGTGAGGAGGCCTTCTCCAACTGAAATTGTGCTGATATATTGTTTAGGGAGTTCTATAATTGGTGGGCAGCAATGACCTTCCCTGTTAATGCAGAGTAAATCATCTTTCCTATTTGCTTATGCAATCCAATCTGGTCAATGGGGTGAATATCCCTTGCCAGTAATTCAAAATCCACCTTTTTGAAATATGATACTGCTCTTGGTTGCTAAGTGGTTGGCTTGATAAATGTCATATGCATCTTCCCCTCTTTAATATCAAAGGCCGACATTAGCTTTGTTTGATTGGTGGGGGTCATTTTCAGATATTGGGCATATGTTTGGGCCTTAAGCCTCTCATTTTTGGCTTTGATCCCTTTGTACCTTTCCTTAATATATTGGTCCTTATTTGTAGGCATTCTAAAGGAAGATACATCAACACTTTGGTACCTAATCAAAATATGAATCTGTGATGTGGAGGGCTCCTGCATACTCCCAGATGGAGTCGTGGGCCTGCTTCTTTCAACCTCTGTATTAGTGACCACAGATGAGTCATCTGTGAACTCTTGCTCAGAGTTTGGATTGCGGTTTTGCCCTTTTTTTTACTCTTGTTGTACATCAGAACTAGGAATTCTAGAAGTGGAAGCCCCTTCTTTATTCCTTTGTGGGACCTTCTCCTCATTCTGAGGAGTTTGCATGACTGGATGGGCACTTGAAGTAGTTGCTAGTTCTTTTGATGGCTCTCTCCTAGTTGAATGATCTAGCCTATCTGACTATTCTTGCACCTACATGAAAGAATCCTCATCAAGTTTCTTTTCAAATCCTTGTCCTATAAAGTGTTTTCCACCCATTGCAATTGGTTGGCATACTTTTCTATCTCAGGGATGTGGTGATGGATATAGGGGTCCATCTGATTTTTCTGCCTTCTTTTGCAGATGAAATCCAAGGGATCACATCTCCATATGAAGCTTTGTTTTAGTTTTAATCTCTTAAGGATTAGGGCCGCCTCCTTTCTAGCTTCTCTAATATTACAAATAAAAGAACACAATTGGTCTTTGATCTTGAGCTAGGCTTTCTTTTTGGCTTTAACAAAGTTTACCTCATCTGAATTTATTATCTGCTTGTAGTACTCTGAGGCAAATAACCTCATTGGTAGGTATTTAGGTAGTTTGTATGGGGCTAGATCACAGCCATAAATCCTGATTTCAGTGTGGTTTTGGTACAATTACCAATCTCCCACCTGATGATTGATTTTTATATGAAGTACTCTCCTAATCTCAGGACTAATTCTTGGTGGAGGGGTTCCACTGAGCATGGTCATCACAGGGTGGACAAAGGAATCTATGAATTCATTATATGAATAGGGGGAGGGATGTTTATGAATCAATGGGGTCCAGAAAATAACTGATCTTAGTTGGCTGTTGGTGTCCAATTTTTTCAAGGTAAGTGGAAATTTGTCTGAATGGTAATATAAGAGAAGGTGATACAAGAGCAAGGAGTATTTGAAGATGCTCTCATTACTCATTCTGAGGAACTGTTCATGCATCCTATCAGCTATGAACTGAGCATAGTCATATATGACAGCAGAAGGTTGTCCTGGAGTGTATATGGACATGAAGGCTAAAATAATCTCATCAATATATTCACTGGTGGTATAACCGAGGACACTAGATATCATATCCACAATGCTTCTATCCCAAGGACAAAACAAATCTACTACATATGGAGGGGGGTCTTTAGGGGTATACTTCACTTCTACAATGAAGGTTTGGATTACTTGGGCCAATATTGAAGGGCTGAATTTGGGATATAAGTCTAACATATCTCCAATGGAGGGGGGAGTCAAGTTTTGGCCAGGCTGGAGTTGTAGCATCTCATTTATAAAGTCAGTAGTGATAGTGAAAAGTAAGGCCTGGTTGAGGGACATGACTGCTCTTTGATTGGAGACATAGTTGGCATGGCAATAATGTATAATTTCTAGTAAAATGTGGACTCTGGGGAATTGGTACTTAAGCAAATTGGACTCCCACAAACCAATTTCATCAGCCTGCTTCAAGTATATATCCCTACTTTGGCAGTATACTTTGAGCGAGGAATCATGGACAAAGGTGTCCTTTATCTGGAAACCCCTATCAGCCAGGGGGAGGTGGTCTAGGTCTAAGTGGGGTGTAGAGATGGGTCTCACATCCATGGCAATTAGGGCAACCATTCTTAGTTCTTGTGGATTTGAGAATGGGGGAGGTAATTTGTAGTGTTTCTAGGGAAATGATGGTTTAGCACAAAGTAGGATTCGGTTCTTTGAGTTTCTTTAATTAATTTTTATCTTATTTAAGAAAACTTAGTAATTGGTTTTGAAATTGATAGGGTTCTTCGATACATTGTGGCATGAATACTTGGAATTGATATAAAATGGCTCTGAACAAGGTGGCTAGTAATTGCAAATGGTCGAAAGGGCTCTGTGTAGGTTGGAAAGGAAACTGGGTGCTTTGCGGCGTATTTGGAGTGCAACTAGATGTGAGTTGATAGCTTTGACGTTCGCAGGTGCGTGCATGTGTTTCGGAAGTTTACAATTTAAATTCCAATGAAAACAAATGATTTGGGGCTTTTTTGGCTTTATGTGCAAAAGTAAATTTTGGTGGGTACGGGGTGAACAGTGGTTGTTTTGACTTGTAGCGGGTGGCCAATAAATGGTTTCTATCACATCGCTTTTGGGTGCTCGGTGGTATTGGCGAGGGGCCACCCGATTCCACTCATTGGATGACACGTAGCATTGGGGGCTCAGCGGAAAACCACCTTTTCGGGTGGGTATCGTTCTGACGTCGGGTTGGCTCGATATGGATAAAGGCCGTCGGATGTGGAGGGAAGCGATCGCGCGGTGATCAGGTGGGGAAGATGCACGGAGGCTAATCGGAGGCCCGTCGAGTGCTTAAGTGTGGCAGTATAAGGGTTAATGATGGCTTAAAGAGTGATTAGGCCATCGGGGTGATTAACAGAGGATTTTTAAATGATGCTTTATTCATTTTGATCGCGGATCGATCAATTAGAGATTTTGGTCGGGGTGACTATATATTATAGTTTATATTTAAACTCCGAGGTAGGGTTAATTAAAATGTAGGAGCTATATATATATATATATGGGGAAGTGGGTTTTAATGAGAATTAATATATAAATTAGTAATTAATATGAAACGATGAGCAAAAAATGGAAAAATAAATAAACAAATGCTTTGTTTGTGAATTTGATGTTTTTCACATATTAACATTTAATACTTAGGGTACTGTGTTTTTGTGGGTTTTTTTGGGAAAAATGGGATTTTCATAGGGGTGATTACTTTTCCTAGGAAAATAGTGTTTTATCCCTAGGAAAATGGGTTTTATTAGGGAAATGAGGGGGAATGAAGGGAGATTAATTTTTAATGAGGGGGAATCTAGTACTTATTGTCCTTAAGTAATTAAGCCAAGGGTCCTGTCCTCCAGAAGTCAGAGAAATGCTTTGTGCCTATTCGAATTAAAGGATTTAATTACTTAGAATTTATTTATGGTAAATTAGTAAAGTAAAGGGGTGAAATGAATGGGGGAAGTTAATTAATTGACTTTGAAATCCATTTGCCTGCTTGATTGTTCACTCATATCTGGAACTTTCATGGTGAGAATGATAAATATGCTTTTTTCTAATCAATCACCGTACTTCTGCAGCCTTTGTTCTACTTACCCATCTACTCATCCTACCATTTTCACTTCTCTTTATTATGGTGCATTTCAGCTAGCAAACCCGTATCAAATATTTTTCTTTTCTTTACAATAGTAAACTAACTAAATCTAACCTTATTACATCCAAGGGCTCAGTTTAAACAGTTGAACTCCTTTTATTTACTGTACCTATCTAATTATCTGCCAAGGTTACACTGTTTGGCCAGATTTTTATTCTCTATTTATAGACATGAAATTGAAAACATGAAATAGCAAAGTTTAAACATTTTTACTATCACGGATTGTGGCAATAATAACAAGGTGCACACAATCATTATTATGCATAAAAATTAAATAGGAGAGGAATTTTGGCTTGCTCACTTTCATGGTCTTTTTTCTTTTCTTGGGGTTCATATTTTTCATCCTTTTGGACCTTTTTGTTCTTTTTGTCCTTTGATTATTCTTTTAGGACATACCCTCTTTACATTTTTTAATTTTTTGAATATGTAAAACATTTGCAAAAGCAAAGGTATGTACAATATTACAAGGTTTAATCTCAGCCATTCAAAATTATGACTCCTATTGGTATAGGAACCTAACAGAACACCTTGGCACTCCCTACTTGTCATTCCCTCATAGATAGCCTTACCTTTTTTGTGACTTGGGGACCCAACCAAATCATTAAGGAAACAAAATTGTGCCCAACCCAAAGTCTCCCTAAAATTACTTTGTCCACGCCTTGCCACAACCATAGGCTTGCCTCCTATAAGTCATATTCTAAACTTCTCCTAAAACACTTCATCCTTGGGACACCTAGAATTCACTGACACTCCTTGGCATACACTCTTATTTGTTCATTTCAAAGCATTTTGACCTAGTTCTCCCTTGTGTTCCCCTGACACTCCCTAACACTCCTCAACATCCATTGACATTTTCTACCATGTGTCAACACACCTTTTCATTCCTTGGCATGCCCTGACACTCCTTAGCTATCATGCCCTCAAAGCTTCCCTTACTTTTTTTTAGACTTGGGAACCAAACCAAGTCGTGCCTCGACTACAACAACTTAACCAAGTTATAATTATTACAACTTGACTATGCCTTGTTCACCTAAGAACTGCCTATAAAAAATGTTAGGCTACTCATGTCCAATCTCAATTCATCCCACTTAACAAGTTACCGTGTCAAGGCTCATATCTAACCATGGCCATAAAACAACGAAACAACACAATTTACATTTTGACATGCCAGAACACTGGCCACATCTAACAATCCCTTAGCCCTATGTGGTGTGTGTTAGTATCCCTTACATTTCTTGGCATGCTTTACACTCCCTAGCACACCCCATCACTCCCTGATATGCCTTGGCACTCTAGCATGTCTTCGCATTGCTTAACATATAACCTTGTCACTCCCTCCTTAGAACACTTGGAACTCATTAACACTCCTTATCACAAACTCTTATCTCTTCATTTCCATGCATTTTGAACTAGTTATCCCTTGTGTTTCTATGACACTCCCTAGCATTCACTGGCATGCATTGATACGCCCTAGCACCTGGCTCATCTTGGCATGTTTCCTTGGCACTCTCGCATTCCTTGGCACCACCTAACATATCTTGTCACTCCCTCCTTACCACACCTAGAACTCACTAACACTCCCTGTCACACACTATTATTCATTCATTTCCATGTATTTAAAACTAGTGATCCATTTTGTTTCCCTCACATTCCATAACACTCCCTAGCATGCATTTGCACATCCTAGCACCTAGAACATCTTGGCATGTTTCCCTAGCCTCTAGCATGCTTTAGCAGTTCCTGCCATACCTTGTTACTCCCTCAGCACACCTATATCTCACTGACACTTCCTGTCACAAACTCTTATTTGTTCATTTTCATGCATTAATTTGACCTAGTGCTCCCTTTTTTTTCCATGCCACACCCTAACACTTCCTAGCACATGTTGACACACCTTGGCACTTGGCACATCTTGGATGAATGTCACCCTAGCAATCCAGCATGACTTAGCATAACCTAGTATACCATGTCACTCTCTCCTTGGCACACTAAGAACTTGATAACACTCCATATCACACACTCTTACTCATTCATTTCCATGCATTTTGACCTAGCGCTCCCTTATGTTTCCTTGGCAATCCCTAACACTCCTTAGCATGCATTGGCAAACCTTAGCGCTTGGCACATCTTGGTATGAATCCCTAGCATTCTATCATTCCTTGGCACTACGTAACATACCTTGCCACTCCCTCCTTAGAACACCTAGAATTCGCTAACACTTCATTTCCATGCATTTGAAACTAGTGTTCCCTTGTGTTTCCTTGGCACTTGGCCCTAACACTCCCTAGCATGAATTCATGCCACACCCTGTCACCTAGAACATCTTGGCATGCCTTAGTAGTTAGATTATCTTAGCATTCCTAACATGCCTTGGAATTGTCTAGCATGTGTTAGTACTTCCTAGCATTCCTTGGCACACCTTGGCACTTCCTAATTTTCATGCCTCATAGATAGCTTTATTATTTTTGCGACTTGGGAACCCAACCAATTCATTGGAAAAACAATGTTATGCCCAACACAAAGTATCCCTTTGTTTGAAATTTATTTTATATCCCTTATAATTGTAACCATAGGCTTGCCTCCTATAATTCGTATGATGACCTTCTGCTAACACACTTTGTCCTTGAGACGTCTGGAATTCATTGACACTTCTCGGCACAAACGGTTATTTGTTCATTTCCATGTATTTTGACCTAGTTCTCCCTTCTGATGCCCTAACACTCCATAAACATTCCTCAACATGCATTGGCAATGCTTGTCATGTGTCAGTATGCCTTTTCATTCCTTGGCATGCCCTGTAACTCCTTAGCTATAATGCCCTCACAACTACCCTTACTTTTTTTGGGACTTGGGAACCCAACCAAGTTTTTCCTTGACTACAACAACTTGACCAAGTTACAATTATGTCTACAACTAGACTATGCCGTGTTCACCTAAGAATTAACTATAACTCATCTTAGGCTACTCATATATAATTTCAACTTATCCAACTTAACAAGTTACAAGTTACAAGTTACTATGTCAAGGCTCACATCCAAATGTGGCCATAATAAAATGAGTAACATAGTTTACATATTGACATGCCATATCACGTGGCACATCTAACAATCCCTTGGCACTATGTGGCACGTGTTAGCACCCCCTACATTCTTTGGCATGCTTTGGCACTCCTTAGCACTCCCTCACATGCCCTGGAAATCTAGCATGCCTTGGCACTGCCTAACATATAACCTTGTCAATCCCTCCTTAACACACATGAAACTCACTAACACTCCCTATCATAGACTCTTATTCATTCATTTCCATGCATTTTGAGCTAGTTCCCCTTTGTGTTTCCATGGTATTTCCTAACACTCCTTAATACTCCCTAACACCTAACAGAAATGCCAATTTTCTTATTCTTGGCTATGGTGTTCTTCTTTTATACATGTGACCCTTGACTATGCCATGAAATCCTCCAAAATATTCTTAAAGGATGGGATCTCCTCTTCATGAATGAAGCTAGTTGAATGTGACAAGTTATCCAAAATTCATCCAAATATGTAATTCATGCCTTGGGAAATGTGATAGGTACCCTAGGTGGAAAAACATGCATAAATATTTGTGACCAAGTTCCCTAAACATGATATGTTTTCCACTTGTCAATTGTGCCTCTTGTTGATGATGAAATCGACACCGTAGTTGTGCAAGGCTCACAAAGTGTCACTTTTTGTGAACTCAAGGTTGTTTTCATTGTCACCTCAGCAATGGATCCTCTCAGTTTGGATTAATTATTGAATCCTAGGGGTGTCCCAAAGCACAAATTTATGGGGTATTTTATGTGACTAGATCACTAGCATTGAAAACCATCTTTAAATTGGATGGTTTAAAATCTTTATTATCCCTGTCCTATTGACGACAACTTTTGTAATCATTATTGCTCTCATCATAACACCTCCAGTATATATTGATGGTGTTCATGAGCCTATTTCTAGTTGTTATAATGGGATTAGGGGATCCCTTATCACAACCAATAAACCCTAATGTGTTAAATCCCTCATCCAAGGGAGTGAAAGGGTGTAGTTGTAGGGGCATTGGGACCAAATTTGGGGGTTCATAACATTAGGAAAAGTGGAATGGCATGACAAAAAAGGTTGTGGGGGGTATGTTATGGTGTATTGAACAGGACAAGGGGCACAAGGGTAGCATGGATGGTATAAATCGGAGGTTAAAGCGTGGTTTAATAATATCTATAATCCTGGCATTAGAGAATGAGAAGGGGGCTAATTAGGAATTAATTTCATATGGTCTAGGGTACCTAGTGGAAAGGTAGCAAGAACAACTGATAGGGGAACCCCCAACAGTGGTGATAAGGGTATTAGGATTCCAATTATCACAAACCATCAACCCTTAAACCATAACCACTAAATTCCCTATCCCCTTAAACCCCAATCCATAATCACTTAACCCCTACAGTCATAGCCCATAACCCATAAACCCCTTGACTCATTAAATCTTAAGACACTAACCCCTAACCTATAATCCATGAGCCAACTCCTAAGTCATAAATCCTTATCGTCTTAATTTGTTACCCTTAGCCCCTAACCCTTCACCACCTAAACACCTTAACTGCTAACCCCTTATTCACTAACACCTAAATCCACTAATTCTTACGTCCTTGACCTCTAAACTCAATTCTGTCAATGTAGAATAATATACATAAGAAAAAATAAAATGATATTATCCACGTCAATTCTTGAAATAGCCTTAAATTAGCCATGAGTGGCGAGCCAAGGGGTGAATGTGGGCCACTGTTAAAGTTACATCATGTTTAAATTCCTTTTACAATGTGAGGTTTTTCCCCAATAAGGTTGAAGCATCATCACAAAGGAAGCATGACACATTTTTGTGGGGGGCGATTAAAGTTGTAACACAATTCAAGTGATTTACACCTCCAATGTAAATGACATCATTGTATGTTTATGTCAAGTTGTTAGAGAGGTTATTTATAGATAATACATTCAATGTACCTAGACTTCATATTTTTAGGGCCTCTACTCTAACATGGATTTGTACCAGGAACACTTCATTCCCTTCAGATCCCCCTTGCTGCATTCAAAGTGGGTTTACATTCGCGTCAAGTTGAAACTAATCATAATGACCTTCCTCTTCCTAATAACATCTGCTAGCTTTTCAATACACACAGGATACTAGAATTAAAGGATAACCTCATCTATAGATGAGGGTAGTGTTGTGGGCCCTCGATTAGTAAAAGAATTGATCATGGTTGGGAAAATTGGTGGTAGTCCAAGTACAATTGGAGGGTTGTTAGGTGACTATCAAAGAAGAGCCCTAAGTCCTATACTTGTGAAGGAAAACAAGATTGGTAGAAGGGTAGGTGTATTTTGTTTAAGCATGTGCAAACTTTGAAGGTCTAAAGTAGCCATCAAGTGGGATAACCAACTAGCCCTAGTTCACAGTATTGTAGAGGATTGAGTTAGTGGGAACAAAGGTAGCCACCATAGCCCTATAATTGTTATCTTGGAGAAGCAGTATTGGAAAAGTGGGAAGACCAAAGAGTTGTTCACATACACAGTTGTGAGTAGTTGATCAAAGACCCCAAGTGTTCAGACCTTGAAGGCAAAAGGAGGTAGCTAAAGCGAAAATTTTGTTGAGATGAGTTCAGTAACCTAAAGGAGTTAAGCTCATTGATAGAGGCAAATTGAGAAGTTATAGAATGGGAGGCAATACAACTTGATAGATGTGTTCGGGACATGTGGAATGAAAGGGCTGTGTGTGGCCACCATTAGCAAGTAGGCCAAGTTTTGTCTTGTTCAAGGTAGATTGGTTGTCAAAGGACTAACACAAAGCCCTAGTCATATTCCTTGTATCAATGTGATTGTAAAGGAACATGATCCCTGGTATCAAAGTTGTTAGTTTCAGTCTTTGCAGCCTTCCTCCAGTGATCAAACATGCTCTTACACAAGTGATTTTAAGGTTTCAAGGTCAAATTTTATCATTTCAGTGAGTCTTCAAGTAAAATTTGGTCACTAGGCATTAGGTCTAGGGTTTCCTTTCACTCCTTTCAAATTTGTCCAAATGTCATTCTATGTCACTATTCAGCTGAGTCTACCATCATTTAGAAGGTTTTCATTATCATGTCAAGTTCCATTGGATCATTTCACACCTTGTTCATGCTTCAGTTGCGCCTAGGCAAGGTTCATTTCCCTCTCCTAGGGTTTTGAAGCTAATTTCTCTTGGATGGTCAAATCATTGGAAAAAATTGTATCCTGATGTTCATACACCTTCCCCTATCCATAATGTACTTTATAAAACACTTCCCATCACTGAGATCCCCCAAATTCCTCATTTTTGCACAAACCCTAGTTTCTTGCTACAACTTGGCAATTTTCTATGGTTGGGCCTGTGTTTTGCCTTTTTTGACCCCTTTCCCTCACTCAATTTTTGAGATTCCACTTTCCCCTACTTCCTAACATCACTCCATACTTCCCAAAATTTCCTCAAGAATTTAGAAGCTCCCTATCCTCTTCATTTCGCTTCATTTCGGCAAATCCCTTGTCCCAAACATCGGGATATGTTTCACCCAAATGATGTTTCTGAGCAATCAAAGATGAATTTGGGAACATTGAGAGAGGTTATTGTCCATACAAGACCAAGTAAGAAAAACCTCCTTCACCTTTTACACAGGTGTCATGGTTTTGAAGAAATGTCAAAAATACAATTGTCTTGGGAGAATTGATGCACCTCTAGAGCGACCTCGGGAAAATCAAGTTTTCGCCTAGCTTGGTTGGAAAAATGACTTGCTTGATGATCGAAATGATAACTAGAGACAATTAGCTTTCCAATGAGCTATCATGAGCTCAATTTGGAGTTGAGAAAGGCATTCTAAAGTTTTCTATACGTTATAACAGCACTCTGCCTTTAGGCAACCTCATTTGGCACAATTCAACCAGTCTTGGGAGATTTGACTTTTGATAGGACAAATGAACTCAAAATAGAAAAATTCTAGTTGAGGAAAGCACTCAAAAGTTGACCGCAAGAGCACTCTGCCTTGAGGCAGCCTCATTTGGCACAGTTCAATGAGTCTTGGGAGATTTGACTTTTGATAGGGAAAATGAACTCCAAATCGAAAAATTCTAGTTGAATTGGAGAGTAGACAGGACCGGAATTCCAACGAGTTATCCTGCGCTCAATTTGGATGTCGGGAAGGCCTCCAAATGACACCTGGAAAAGAGCGCGATGCACAGGAGGAGGAGCGCGACGGTTTTATAAATATTTTCACTCCATATGGTCAGTTATACAAGTGGCAAAGGAAGGCAAAGGGTCACCCAAGCCTTTTTTCATGTTTTTGGCACTACACCTGTAGTTGATGTTTGGCTCTCCACCTTCATTTTGTGACCCTTGGGCGTTCTATCTCTTCATGGCACATTCTGTATATTGTATGCAAATCATTTTGCAAAGCGAATTAGTTGGTTGGCTTGTAACTTCTGGGAGACTGTGGAAAAGAAACTTTGTTTCTACACTGTATATTTTTACAGAGAATTAATGAAAGGCAACGGCTCTGTTTCACGAGATTCATGTGGTTGTGAGTGTAGCAAATGTGTCTCTTATGTTTCATATGTATCTTGTTATGTTTCATAGTTCATTTCATATTCATTTCTGGTGAAATTTTTCGAATGAGATTAGGTAGAATTCAATTTTATTGCTCTACCTGTGGGAAAATTTCATGTACAATGTTCATTCTTCTGTTGAAAAGGATTCATGTTGTCCATGCCCTTTTCACCCTCTTAATCAATCTGTCCATTCCGCCATATCTTAAAAACTGAAATTGCTATGCTTTCCGCCTACCTTGCCTCACAAAATAATATGTGCCTTCATGTTAAGTTCTCTGTTCATTGAGGTCCAGTGGTCCCATAACATCCCAGAAGCACATTCATTCATAAAAATCACTTCTTATTTCCATATTCACTTACTACCCTAAGATAAATTGCTCATTTGAAATTCATCTCGGTCCTTTTCGTTTCATCTATTCACTGAGTGTGACTCGGAGAGAGCCCTCTCCTATTCTGGTAGGGCTAGCTACCAGACTGAGCATGGTTTGTGGTTACCCTGAATTTTGCCTTTTTTTAGCCTAAGGCATATTTAATTGCTAACATAGTGGCGACTCCGCTGGGGATGAAAATGGTTTGCTTGAAGATTGTTTTGCCCCAGGACATATCTCAAGTTCAGTTCTGATGGTTGATGGTGAAAAACGATCAGACATAAGAAGATGGCTGAAATCATTCACCTGGCGACTCCTTTCATTGAAGAATCCATGCAATCGGTGCTTCATGGTGACTCCACTGTAGAGGGATCATTAGCTTTGAGAATTTTATTTAAAATGGACCGGATTGCAAGAAGATACGCTCTGATGAGCCGAGATCACATTCCAGGCTTTCCAAATAAAATTCCAAGGGTAGATTGGTCAAAGAATCTGCCTATGTTTAAAGATGATAGTAATAAGGATGCTGCTTTACATCTAGTTTGATTTGACATGCATATTCGCAAGTTGAAGATTGATTTTCCTGAAGATTGCTTAATGAAGATATTCATGGCCACTCTAGAAGGTGAAACCCAATCTTGGTATGAAAGTTTGCTACTTGCTTGTATTTACTGTTTAAAGGATTTTCATGCCATGTTCCTTGAAAGATATAAAGACTCTTATCCATCATTGAATCTAGTTCATGATTGTTGCAAGCATGCTTATGGTTTTATTGAGAGCCTTGAAAAATATTATGAGGATGATAATTTTATTGATGATGAGATCATGGAAGCCCTGTATGAAAATCCCTTTCAGTAGCGTAAAGACAATCATGAAAATTTGCAGCAGGATGAAGATTGTAGTACGATGGAAAATGAAGGAATTTTTCATCTTGGCAATCAACATGAATTACATGAAATATATCAGCATTATGAGGAAAATTTATATACTCCTTCGCTTGAAAATATTGAAGACAATCACTGTTTGAGCAAAAGGAAACAAAGGGTCTTATCTCCTTTGTCTGAAGATGAGATAGATCAACTCTTGCACAGTCATGTTCCAGCTCAAGCTAAAGCAGATTTGTAGTGCACACATGGTCAAGAAAGTGTTGGTGAAACTTCTTCCTCTTTTGAAAAGGATGACAGTCCGGTGAACATCTTTATAGATCAGCTTGTTGAAGATATCCATATGACTGAAAGTGATGAAAGAAAAATGGTCGGTTCAGATTTGTCCATAGAAGAAGACAAAGTTTTGGGTCCAAATGTTCTCATGTCATCAGAACAAAGCCTTCATGAAGAGGTAATCCAGTCAGTTCATAAACAATAAGATGAGATCTGTTGTCAAGTAAGTGAAAAGCTTTCTCTGGATGAATTTATGGTAGATGATAAAAATGTTATTGTTGGGTTTCAAGAATCATCCGAAGTTTCTTTTCTCATGATTGATGAATGTGATGAATGTAATGAGAATATGGTTGTCCTATCATGTCAAGATGATCAGAAATATATTCAGACTATAGCCGACCAGACCATTATGGATTCCATTTCAGATTCTTCCTCATATGTTTCATGTTTTGAAATGTTCTTCCAAGAAGAGATCTGCTCATCTATTT
The DNA here is from genome assembly GCA_000404065.3 of Pinus taeda. Classification (NCBI taxonomy): domain Eukaryota; kingdom Viridiplantae; phylum Streptophyta; class Pinopsida; order Pinales; family Pinaceae; genus Pinus; species Pinus taeda. The sequence goes on along the minus strand of APFE030124958.1, from coordinate 355,238 downwards.
GTTCAGAATTTTTTGGGGACCAGGACCATACTTTTTTTGAAGTACATTATGAAGGAAGATCAGAATCAAAATAAAAAGACATCTTGTTTCTTCAGCAAGAGGATAATCTTCATGTTTTTCATGATCCAATGGCAGATTTGTTGCAGACATCAGTGAAGGTCATTATTGCAGTATTCAATGATGAAGGAGATCATGGCCAATTATGTTTTTGGATGCCCAATCACCAATATCAGTTGTTGACCAGAAGATCTGATCGGAAGAATCAGTTAAGAAGCCATCTTCTTGATTGGTTACATTGGCAGTTCGATATAGTTTGATGATATATAGTCTTGTAAGAAATGCAGGTGGTTATGCACTACCACCAAGCTTTAAGTTTTAATTTCATTTCTTAGTGTTTTGAGTTATTTTGAGCCAAGTTTTTTTTTAGTCATGTCAGTTTGCATTGAGGCAGTTTTAGTCAAGTTTCAGTCAATAAATTGAGTCATGTTGGTTTGTCGGAATAATGGACTCCATAGCCCAATGGACAAAAGGCATTGTCTAGCTCTTCCAGAGATCTGTTGTTCTTGGCACCTCCAAGGAGCTACCATCCCCCATTGGAGCCAATGTTAGTGTTAGTCTTTGCAGCCTTCCTCTAGTGATCAAACATGCTCTTACACAAGTGATTTTAAGGTGTCAAGGTCAAATTTTATCATTTCAGTGAGTCTTCAATTAAAATTTGGTCACTAGGCATTAGGTCTAGGGTTTTCTTTCACTCCTTTCAAAGTTGTCCAAATGTCGGTCTATGTCACTATTCATCTGAGTCTACCATCATTCAAAAGGTTTTCATTATCATGTCAAGTTGCATTGGGTCATTTCACACCTTTTTTACGCCTCAGTTACGCCTAGGCAATGTTCGTTTTCCTCTCCTAGGGTTTTGAAGATAATTTCTCTTGGATGGTCAAATCATCATAAAAAATTGTATCCTAATATTCATACACCTTCCCCTATCCATAATGTACCTTATCAAACACTTCCCATCACTGAGATCCCCCAAATTCCGCATTTTCGCACAAACCCTAGTTTCTTGCTACAACTTGGCAATTTTCTATGGTTGGGCCTGCGTTTTGCCTTTTTGGACCCCTTCCCCTCACTCAATTTCTGACATTCCACTTTCCACTACTTCCTAACATCCCTCCATACTTCCCAAAATTTCCTCAAGAATTTAGAAGCTCCCTATCCCCTTCATTTCTCTTCATTTAAGCAAATTCCTTGTCCCACACATCGGGATATGTTTCACTCAAATGATGTTTCTGAGAAATCAAAGATAAATTTGGGAAAAATGAGAGATTTTTTTGTCCCTAGAAGACCAAGGAATAAAAACCTCCTTCACATTTTACACAGCTGTCATGGTTTTTAAGAAATGTCAAAAATACAATTGTCTCAGGAGAATTGATGCACCTCTGGAGTGACATCGGGAAAGTCAATTTTTCTCATGGATTGGTTGGCCAAATGACTTTCTTGATGATCCAAATGATAACAATAGGAAATTATCTTTCCAATGAACTATCATGAGCTCAATTTGGAGTTGAGGAAGGCATTCCAAAGTTGTCTGTAACAGCACTCTACCTTTAGGAAACCTCATTTGGCACAGTTCCACCAGTCTTGGGAGATTTGATTTTTGGTAGGGCAAATGAGCTCCAAATCGAAAAATTCTAGTTGGGTTGGAAAGTAGACAAGATGGGCTTTCCAACGAGCTATCCTATTCTCAATTTGGATACAAGGAAGGCCTCTAAACAACACATGGAAAATAGCGCGAAGCACAGGAGGAGGAGCGCGACGGTTTTATAAATATTTTCACTCCATATGGTCAGTCATACAAGTGGCAAAGGAAGGCAAAGGGTCACCCAAGCCATTTTTCATGTTTGTGGCACTACACCTATAGCTTATTTTTGGCTCTCCACCTTCATTTTGTGACCCTTGGGTCTTCTATCTCTTCATGGCACATTCTATATATTGTATGCAAACCATTTGTAAAGCGAATTGGTTGGTTGGCTTGTAACTTCTGGGTGACTGTGAGAAATAAACTTTGTTTCTGCACTGTATATTTTTACAGAGGATTAATGAAAGGCAGTGGCTCTATTTCATGAGATTCGTGTGGTTGTGAGTGTAGAAAATGTGTTTCTTA
>APFE030124958.1:278748-353054 GCA_000404065.3 Pinus taeda | reverse complement strand
CAGTGTTCATTCTTTTGTTGAAAAGGATTCATGTTGCCCATGCCCTTTTCACCCTCTTAATCAATCTCTCCATTCCGCCATATCTTAAAACTAAAATTGCTATGCTTTCCACCTACCTTGCCTCACGAAATAATCTGTGCCTTTATTTTAAGTTCTCTGTTCATTGAGGTCTAGTGATCCCATAACTTTCCAGAAACACAGTCATTCATAAAAATCACTCCTTATTTTCATTTTCACTTACTAGCCTAAGATAAATAGTTTGTTTGAAACTCATCTCGGCCCCTTTTCGTTTATCTATTCACTGAGTGTGACTCGGAGAGATCCCTCTCTTGTTCTGGTAGGGCTAGCTACCAGACTGAGCGTAGTATGTGGTTACCCTGAATTTTTCCTTCTTTCAGCCTGAGGCGAATTTAGGTGCTAACAGAAGTTCTATCCTTTTCTATTAAAGTTTATAATATAACAAAGAAGGTTTTGAAAATTTTAAATTTTTTTATGTTCAATAGTTGATTTGTTGATGTGCATAGATTTCTTTGTGCAAAGTATATGTGTTGTGGCACTTGAGAGCTTTTGCATCAAATATTCTAAGACTAAACCCATATTCTCATGTGTCATGGAAATTCAACATATGCCTTTTTTACCTAATAAATTTGTCCTGTAACTCATCTTACGATACTCATGTCCAATCTTAACTCATCCCACTTAACAAGTTACAAGTGGAGTCTTATCACATCTAACCATGGTCATAAAAGAACTAAGAAACAAAATTTACATCTTGACATGCCATAACACTTGGCATGTCTTAGACTTCCTTGGCACTATGTGACATTTATTAGCATCCCCTACATTCCTTGGCATGCTTTGAAACTTCCTAGCACACCCCAGCACTTCCTGACATGCCTTTCTATTTTAACATACCTTGGCACTACCTAGCATATAACCTTGTCACTCCCTCCTTCACACACCTAGAACTCATTGACACTCCCTACCACACACTCTTATTTATTCATTTCCATGAATTTTGACCTAGTTCTTCCTTGTGTTTCCCTGAAACTCCCTAGAATTCACTAGCATACCCCGACACCTGATACATCTTGGCATATTGCCCTAGCACTCTAGAATTCCTTGGCACTACCTAGCATACCTTGTCACTCTCTCCTTAGCATGCGTACAATTTGCTCGCACTCCTAGTCACAAACTCTTATTCATTCATTTCCATGCATTTTTACCTAGTTGTCCCTTATGTTTCCCTAGCACTGCTTGGCATGTATTTGTACGCCCTAGCACCTAGGACATCTTGGCATGTCGCCTTAGCCTCCACCATGCCTTAACACTGCCTAACATACCTTGTCACTCCCTCCTTAGCACATCAGGAACTCACTAACACTTCGAATCACAAACTCTTATTTGCTCATTTCCATGCATTTTGATGCAGTGCCATTGTGTTTACATGTAATCCCAACTAACACTTCCTTGCACATGGTTACACATCTTTGCCGCATGCCACCTAAGCACTCTAGAATTCCTTAGCACTTTCAAGCATGTCTTTTCACTCCTCCTTAAGACACTTGGAACTCGCTGACACTCCCTATCACACACTCTTATTCACTCATTTCCAATGCATTATGACCTATTGCTCCCTTTTGTTTCCCTACAACTCCCGAACACTCATTGGCACACATTGGCACAACTTGGAACTTGGCACATCTTGGCATGATTTCCTAGCACTCTCTCATGCCTTGGAACATCATAGCATACCTTGTCACTCCCTCCTTAGTGCACCTAGAACCTACTAATGTTCCCTATCACACACTCTTGTTCATTCATTTCCATGCAATTGAAACTAATCCTTCCTTGTGTTTCCCTAACACTCCCTAGCATGCGATCGTGCCACACCCTAACACCTAGCACATGTTGGCATGCCTTAGCACTTGGAATTTAAGGTCATGCATAACATGCCTTGGAAATTTCTAGCATGTGTTAGCACTTCTTGGCATTCCCTGCACACCTTGGTACTCCCTAGTTGTCATGCTCTCATAGATGGCCTTACTTCTTTTGTGAGTTGGGAACCCAACCAAGTCATTGAAAAAATAGTGTTGTACTTATCCCAAAGTCTCCCTCTGTCGAAAACTAATTTTTCCATTCCCTTATCGTAATCGTAGGCTTACATCCTACAATTCCTATTCTAAAATTTCCTAACACACTTCATCCTTGGGACACTTGAAATTCACTGACACTCCTTCTCAGACACTCTTATTCGTTCGTTTCCATGAACTGTGACCTAGTACTCCCTTGTGATGCAGTGACACTCCCCAACACTCCTCAGTATGCATTGACACTGTTTGGCATGTGTTAGCATTCCTTGTCATGCCGTGACACTCCTTAGCTATCATGCTCTCTTAAATACCCTTATATTTTTTAGACTTGGTAACCAAACCAAGTCCTGCCTCAACTACAACAACTTGACCAAGTTACAATTACTGCAACACTATACCTTGTTCACCTAAGAATGTTTTATAACTCATCTTAGGCTACTCATGTCCAATATATACTCATGCTGCTTAACAACTTACCAAGTCAAGGCTAATGTCTAATTGTGGCCATAAAACAACTAAGCAACATAGTTTACATCTTGACATGCAATAACACTTTGCACATCTAACAATCCCTTCGAACTATGTGGCACATGTTAGCATACCCTGCATTCCTTGACATTCTTTGGAACTCCCTATCGAACCCTACCACTCCCCGATATGCCCTGGCACTCTAGCATGCCTTGGAGCTACCTAACATATAAATTTGTCACTACCTCCTTAACAGACTTGGAACTTGCCGACACTCCTTATCACACACTCTTATCTATTCATTTACATGCATTTTGAACTAGTTCTCCCTTGTTTTTCTATGGCACTCCATAACGCTCACTGGCACAGATCGGCACACCCGGGCACTTGGCACATCTTGACATGTCACCCTGACACTCTAGCATTCCTTGGCAATACCTAGCATGTGTTGTCACTCCCTCCTTATCACACCTAAAACCCACTAACACTTAGTGTCACACACTCTTATTCATTCATTTCCATGCTTTTGAAACTAATTCTTCCTTGTGTTTCCCTAACACTCCATAACAGTCCCTAGCATGCATTGGCATACCCTAGCACTTGACACATCTTGGCATGTTTCCTTCGCCTTTAACATGCCTTAGCACTACCTAGTATACCTTGTCACTCCCTCCTTAGCACACTTAGAAATCATTCACACTTCCTATGAGAAAATCTTAATCATTCTTTTACATGCATTGTTTCCACCTCGTGTTCCCTTGTGTTTCCCTAACACTCCCTAACACTTCCTAGCATGTGTTGGCACACCTTGACACCTGACACATCTTGGCTGAATGTCACTCTGGCATGGTAGCATGACTTAGAACTACCTAGCATACCATGTCACTCCCTCCTTAGCACACATGGAACTCACTAACATTGCCTATCACACACTCTTATTCATTCATTTCCATAAATTTTAACCTAGTGCTCCCTTGTGTTTCCCTGGCACTCCCTAACACTCAACACGCATTGGCACACCTTGGAACTTGGAACATCTTGGTATGCTTCCCTAGCACTCTAGCATGCCTTGGAACTATCTAACATATATTGTCACTCCCTCCTTAGCACATCTAGAAATCATTGACACTTCATTTCCATCAATTTGAAACTAGTGCTCCCTTATGTTTCCCTAACACCTGGCCCTAATAATCCCTAGATTATGTTCACGCAACACCCTGACACTTGGCACATCTTGGTAGACCTTATAAATTGGCATGTCTTGGCATGCATAACATTCCTTGGAACTATCTAGCATGTGTTAGTTCTTCCTGGCATTACCTGGCACACCTTGGCATTTTGTAGTTTTCATGCCATCATATATAGCATTATTTTTTTACGGCTTGGGAACCCAACTAAGGGATTGGAAAAACAATTTTGTGCCCAACCCAATGTCCTCCTTTGTTTGAAAATTATTTGTCTAGATCTTTATCAAAACCATAGGCTTGCCTCCTACAAGTCCTGTTATGAACATCTCCTAGCAAAATTCGTCCCTAGGACACCTAGAATTTGTTAACACTCCTTAGCACACACTCTTATTCATTTAAATATGGTGATTCAATAACACATTGTGGTAATATGGGTGAGGCTAAAGATCCAATATTTCACCTGCCACTATATCACCAAGAGTATATCCAAAAATGTGTAAGCAATATATGCCAATAACGTATTACTTAGAAACAATCGAGACGTTATGTGGGTGGGGGCACATACCTTTTGAGCATTATCACAATATACCAAACATGTCGCTTGGAATTGAACCCAGGTGGATGAGAGAGAAAATTGTTCTCTTGACCACTCTAGCCTCCATATTGAGACTACACCTTCATAGATATTAGCAATCAAATCATTGTGCACAGGGGAATCCCTTGTACCACGAATAAGGGGGTCTCATACACTAATTTGGTTTTTGGTTTGGATGTGACCTTAAAGTTAGAATATTATTCTTATTATTCTTATTATTATTATTATTTAATTTGGGGTGGTTAAGGACGTTGCTATTGGAGGACTTGTGGCACATGAGGAGGGCCACACATGTGACTTAACATGCTCTTGTACTTAGTCTTCTTCCTAGTTTTTGGGAGATTATTCTTGTAGGGTGAACTTACAAAGGGTCTCTTCTTGATATTTTTATATATTCTAGGAGGGCACATTCATGGAGACATTTCCTACTATTCTTAGACACACACACACATAATCTCATGTTGTTTTGGCATGGTAAGAACCTAATTCACCCTCATATCCTTGCATTTTCTTTGGGAAGATGAACCACTTTATATTTTAGTATTTTGAACATTTATCTTCTCATGGAGTGCTCTATTTACTTGGCATCTTTCACATTTATCTATGTAGTTAGCCCATCGGGAAAAGGAAAATGGTGGATGTATATCTTGCACTAGAAGGCATTTTCCAACCAATATAGGGGCCCAATCAGGTTCAAAACTTGGTTTACATGCCAAGCGAGGCTTGTGGGAATTTGCGCTAGGATTAGGAGTATAATGGAAATTCCATTGACTTGTACCCATGTCTCCTCAGTGACAAGTGACAAGTTAATCAATTTTCATGATAAATAAAAAAATCTATGGTGTTGATTACCTTGGAATTCACGAATGTAGAGTGGTTGCATGCATGCATAGTTTTAGAGGGTGCATTCTATGTGGACACATGTGTTTGACTTGGTTTGATACCTCTTTGCACTGGCGCATCCCCTTGAAGAGAATTATTTGGGGCATATTACTACTATTTTTGGATGGGAGATAATTTTCAAGGAGGGCTAGTTTCCACATGTTGTAACGTGGTACACCACAAATTTAGGAGGGATCTAATTACTCCATCAGTATAATATTTGTTTAACTTGTCATGGAGTTCTTTAAAATATAACATTTTTGTATAAGAGAAGAGATTCACTTTATAAGGTGATGTCCCTCACCATTATAACGGTGGAGAATTTGTGGATGAAGGATGTATCCCCTTGGGATACATTTTATTTGATTTTTTCAATCTTAACATAAGATTGGAGGTATCGTTCTATCGTATGAGAGGCTTAATTTTTGCATGCATTTAATGTTGTTGGATAGTTGTAGGAATCTCTTGCAAAGAATATATTGTGAAGGCTTTATAATGGGGCATTTATCATTTGTATGGGAGTATTGTATGGGGATTTTCCTTTTCATTTTATTTTTATTGTTATATATTTGCATATATTCATTCATTTTTGTTAAACACATACATGGCAGCAACAGAAGATGAATGATAAGCATGAGAGTGTGTCTATTATTGACAATGATATACATTTATGGTACATTCATATGACCCTTGGTTTTGTATTCCAAGGTCTCTTGGACTTCCTTAGACTATTCAGCTTCCACACCAACCCTTAGAGGATTAGGTGTCCAAAATTCCCCCCTTAATCTGAAGGGTTATGTATGAGTCCAAGAAGAGAGCTGTAATACAAAATGTGCAAAAATGCATGGCAACACTAGGTTGAATGTGCTCTCTGAAATGTTGGTATAAAGGGAGGTGGTTTAAGGATGACCACCAACACTTGAATGCTTAGTGCAGTTCCCGGAACACTTCCAGGTCGGCAAGAAGCTGAGATCTTTTTCTAGAGGAAGTGCTCCTAATGTCTTGAAGAGGGAAACCTTCAACCATGAAAGGGAGGTCTCACCCCGCATAAAAGGGAGAACCTCAACTTGAAAAGGGGGTTCTCAACCTGTGATGGTTTAAGGATTACCACCAACTCTGGAATTCTTAATGCAATTCTTGGAACTCTTCCAAAACTGGCAAGAAGCTGAAGTCTTCTACTAGAGGAAGTGTCACCAATTGTTTGAAGAGGCATCACCAAAAGAAGGCTTGCTTAAGGGAATTTTTGTTTTTGGCTACAACTCTAAATCTGGTATGGTAGGTTGTGGGTCAGGCTCACTTGATGTGGCTTTGAATATTGTAAATGACCATCACTTCCCCTCTGTCAGATAGAAGGTGAGATGATCGAGAAAACTCAACTGCAAGATTGCTCAATACTCTAGAACAAGTTCTGACATATGACTGAAATATCTTCTTGGTTGTTGAAGCCCATTACCGAGATGAATCTTTGTTCTTGCAAAGGGGTTGTTTTTGAAGCATCTATTTAAAGAATGATTGGTTTTATGATAGTTCTTACATGGATGAATATCAAAATAGTGATCTTTCATATGGAAAACTTGGTCACAATGTTGGCATTTAACATTTTGTTGTTGTTGTTGTTGAAGATGAGTAGAATCTAGAACAATTAAAGGTGAATCTGGAATAGCTAAAGGTGAACTTTCATGAAGGAGTCCAACACTCTAAAACTGGATGGGATTTGAGTAATATGGAATATGAAAGGAAACGTCCTTCTCATATCCAAGACCTATTTTGTGCTTGTTGTGGACAAGATCTTCCCAAGGTCTGATGATGGGCTTGGAAACCACACACTGAACTTCTGCATCTGCATGTGACTTTGTTTCTTTAGTAGGTACTAGATCTAAATCAACTAGCTACTTATGGGAGTATTTTTCAATGTTTTGAAAAGAAACGGATTCAGAATGATGACTCCACCACTGTAATTCTTCCTTCTACAGCTGAGATTCAAGCTGCAAAAAATCAATATGTTATTGTGCATTTTGCAAATAAGTAAAAATGTCAAAAAGAGTTTTTTTTTTTACTATTACCATCCCATCAACAATGGAATGAATTAGGATATTCAATAAATTTAATGCATCTTCAAGTCTGGCCATTGTCTCAATAGATAATCCTTGATATGTAAATAATTTCTACCACAATGTTCTCCACGGTGGGTGCTTTTCGTAAGTTTATTAATTGTACATTGTTTTTAATGCTTCCACAAGTAGTAGGAGTCTCCAAATAAACTTATATTTTCCAAAAGGAACTTCATAAATTAAATGCAATAGCCATTAAGTGATAGCTCCTACAGAATGGACATCTCTCATTCAAAAACTTAACTATACAGTGAGCAGATTAGAAGATAGAACCTGATAATTAGATGACATCCAACACAAATTAGTACATATGCAATTATCAGTCCCCAGAATGGCACCTCAACATTCATTTATGATGTACGCTGCCCAAGAAGTGGAAGCGCAGGTTCCCTTTTCACTACGTCCTTGTATCATCATCAAACCACACTAATTCAACCTCTGAGATAGCATGTAGTCCCTTCAATGCAGCTACAAAAATAATAGAAGGTGGAATGGTGACTTTAGGCCCCTCAAAAAGAACTCCAGAATTTTTGGTTATGCCCATAAATGGAATGCGGCCTCTTGATAGTTGGTTTCACACCCCCAAACACATGAAAGTGGGAGGCAACAAGAAGCTTCTCAGTTCAACGTGCAAGGTCAACTTTTGAAAAACACTGATGCAGGGGTCATCTATAATGAATTTGTAGTGGAACACCATGTTGAAAATGAGAATAGGAGTCATTTTCCTCCAAGTTCAATGCCAATAGAAACAGACATCATCACCGAGGAGTTCAGAGCTCGAATGTCGGAATATTTGGGATCTATGTAATAAAGGGGGGAAGTAATCCAGGAAACATGTAATATTTCCAAGAATCTACTTGATAGATATTGTTTAGTTGGAAATATTAGTGAAGATAATTGGCAATTAGTTGCTACCATAGTATTGTTTCTAGCAGCCAAGTATGAGGAAGTTTGGCCTCCAATGGAAACTATATTTGGAGAGCGTAGATTCACACTTTCAGAAATAATGCTAATAGAAGAAGCAATTCTGAAGGCAATGGATTACAAAATTACAATTCCAGCCACCATTTATTAGGTTAGATGTTTTATCAAAGTTGCTAACTTTGTTGAAGATGAGAAAAATCTTGCATTCCGTCTTACCAATTTGAGTTTGGGAGAATTGGAAACGAGATACTCCCCAACATTTATTGCAACTATAGTTTATGCTACTCAATACAGAATAAGGGGCACTCCCCAAGAGATACAGGACATATTGGACGATATTCCCTATTCGAAGAAAGGATACATAGAAGAACAAATCCAATGAGGGAGGTAAAAGTGATTCTCAGAATTCATGAGCTACTCCCGGAACAATTAGACATTCATCAAGGGTTAGAGATCGACCAAAATACATGAGTGGTTGATGGTGCTCAAAAGAATGAAAACTACCTAAGAGAGAAAACCGTGAAGGTTTTTGAGGTAGCTAGATAGCTAGAGGAGCACCTCAAGAAGTTTAGCAACATACTAGGAGTGAAGGAAGCACCTCTTATAGATGCAGAGCGTGATTTCAAATCTAAAATTGATATGATAAATAGAGAGTACCTTAATTATCTACATTCAGCTATCGATGTTTCAAATGCACACTTTGAACAACATATGCTAGTATCCCAAGGGTGTGGAATAATGCCCTTGAAATAGGTGGGATAAGCCTACAAGTCGCAAGCGACATGCCCTTTGCATTGTTTATGTTTTTCGTTTTGTTTACAATCTATCATGCACTCACAGCAGATTGAAGTTACTATGATAAAGAAAGCCTCGACGCTTCTCAGAGGTTCAACATGGAAGCGCTGCTCTAATTCCACAATGCCCATCGTCAAGTAATTGTGGAAGACATACTAGTACCAGGCACTATTGAATCATGTGTATCCTACATAGACCTCAATTTCAGAAGGAGTGCAGCTTCCTCGGTTCCACTCGGAAGAATGAACCCCATATCCCTAACCAAGTTGCAGGTCAAGACAGTCCACTGTGGCTAGGTGCTCTACGAGACTCTCTGTGTAGATGCCTTCCAGATGACCGACATCATGACTTTGCTTGAGGATGATAATGACCTTGTTGTCAGGGTGGAAATTTACAATGTGGTTGATTTGCATACTGACATTAGTAGGCTTTACCCAAAGGAACCTCCAAGGAAATTGTAACACATTGTGTAGAGAGACTAGAATGGTTTAGTCATATATAGACAAAACCAGGGGTGATATATATTAACAAAAACTAGAGTGCAATGATATTAAATGAGTTGTGAATGCATAAATTGTGAACCGATGGTATAAAACACATATGAAACTACTGCGCTTATTCCACCAGTAGAGAAACTACTGAGGACAACACTGAGGAGGTTTCAGGCCTGGCACGCTCACAAAGAAACTACCATGGACATTGATCCAGATCTTGGGGGGACGCCTTAAAGATCTAGAAGATTGAAATGGATCTTGGGGGGGAGGCGCCCAAGATCTGAAAAATTGAAATGCCAGAAGAAAAAGAGGAGAATGCCCAATAAACAACCACAAAGATTTTTTTTATTAAAAAAAAAAATAACTGTAAAGGCTACATTGTGGTGGACAATCTGTCCTTTTACAAAATGTGACTTGTTACTTATAGTATTTTTCAGCTACAATACCACAGGTCAATTCCATGGGTGAATTGGAATACCATGGGTGGATGTCACAATACCACGGGTCAATTCCATGGGTGGATGTCACAATACCACAGGTCAATTCCATGGGTGAATAAATACCATGGGTGGATGTCACAATACCATGGGAAAATACCATGGGTGAATGAATACCATTGGTGGATGTCACTTACAATACCATGGGTGGACGCCACTTACAATACCATGGGTAAATTCCATGGGTGGATGAATATCATGGGTTGATGCCATTTTCCATTCGGATCATTCCTCCCTCCTTAAGAAGCAATGGTCCCCATTGCATGAAGTTCTCTCCTATGAAGCCTTTATTGAGTATGAAGATCCACTAAAGAGAAGGGTTTTATGTGGTTAATCCATAACCATGATGAACCAAGATCTGAGGATAGAGATACCCTGTAATGCTTGTTACCAACTATTATATTGATAGTGTGCAGCCTAGCAAATGGACTTCAATGAAGTGTGGGTTTATGGATGACCCATAACCATGATGAACGAAGATCCGAGGATAGAGATACCATGTAATGCTTGTGACCAACTATGATACTGACAGTGTGTGGCCTATCAAATGGACATCAATGAAGTGTGGGTTTGTGGATGACCCATAACCATGACAAATGAAGATCCGAGGATAGAGATACCCTGTAATGCTTGTGACCAACTATGATACTAATAGTGTGTGGCCTAGAAAATGGACTTCAATGGCAAGGATTCTATGTGGTTGACCCATAACCGTGATGTTGTTTGTTGAGGAAGTAGCTGGTGCCTACATAGCCTAAGGTGGGAGGGCATGTCTCCAAATAACCCAAGCCGAATGCTGCTATGTTGAAAATGATGAATGTGAAGCAGGTGCCTACTAAAGTGGGGTTGGAGGGCACGTCTCCAATGGGAACCCACTTCAAATGCTGCTCCAGAATTAAAATGGACATAACTCGATCAATATAACTCAGAATATTTATTATAACCTATTTTTGGAAGTAGAAGGACCATTTTTGCATCTTCCCATGTGTTGGAAATCCTTATATGAACACTCTAGAATCCCATATTCAGGCTGCAATTTTTCCACCATCACAAAAGTCTTTAAAAAAATAGTTGATTTTAAATCAGCGATATCTCCCACATCGAAACTCCGATTCGACCGATTTTTTTTGTTTGAAATTGGGTGATTTTTCAAGAGGAGCTCAGATATACAATGCTTTTTAAAATTCTGCACAAAATCTTCAAGAAATTATAGGAGAGTTGTCATCCACCAGTTGTTGTCAAAAAAAATTCTACAACATAGTTGATTTTAAATCAGTGATATCTCCCTCATCCAGATTCCAATTCGGCCGATTTTCTTTTTGAATTTTGGCATTTTTTCACAAGGAATCCAGATCTGGTATTTGTTTTTGTAAATATTGCACCAAATTTTTTAGATATGATCTACAAACTCACCACCCAAAAACAAATTCCTGCAAAAAAATAAAAAATAAAAGAAAATTTCCTCCTACTTGACCGAAAAAAGTGCTCTGTGGAGGTTGCAACATGTGCCTGAGTTTTGTTGAATATTGCTACAAAAATTTGAAACTAAAATATGCATCAAACCCTCATTCCCATGGAATCATAACCTACTTCAATATCACTGAGCCAAAACTTGGGGGAGGCCCTCAAGATATAGAAGACTGAAATGGATCTTGGGGGGGAGGCGCCCAAGATCTGAAAAATTGAAATGCCAGAAGAAAAAGAGCAGAATGCCCAATAAACAACCACAAAGATTTTTTTTTATTAAAACAGAGAATAACTATAAAGGCGACATTGTGGCAGACAATCTGTCCTTTTACAAAATGTGACTTGTTACTTATAGTATTTTTCAGTTACAATACCATGGGTCAATTCCATGGGCGAATGAATACCATGGGTCAATTCCATGGGTGAATGAATACCATGGGTGGATGTCACAATAACATGGGTCAATTCCATGGGTGAATGAATACCATTGGTGGATGTCACAATACCATGGGTCAATTCCATGGGTGAATAAATACCATGGGTGGATGTCACAATACCATTGGCAAATACCATGGGTGAATGAATACCATGGGTGGATGTCACTTACAATACCATGGGTGGATAAATACCATGTGTGGATGCCACTTACAATACCATGGGTAAATTTGATGGGTGGATGAATAACATAGGTGGATGAATACCATGGGTTGATGCCATATTCCATTCGGATTAGACATACTATTCGACTAGGCACAAAAATTGAGAGGTAGATAAATGCAATGTAGGAAGGATTAACACTGAAGGAAGAGCGTTACTAATGTGAGCAGAGGTTGTAGCTAGAATTTAGCTAATAAAACATTCATGAAATGTAGAATTGATGGCATAAATGACCTACACAAAAATGCCATAAAATAAGTGGCCCAAATATGAGCAGGGCAGGATATCACCTGCTCACACATACATGGCAACAACAGAAGATGAATGATAAGCATGAGAGTGTGTCTATTATTGACAATGATATACATTTATAGTACATTAATATGACCCTTGGTTTCATATTCCAAGGGCTCTTGGACTTCCTTAGACTATTCATCTTCCACAACAACCCTTAGAGGATTAGGCGTCCAACAGTTTTTTTGAACCATGGAATTTGGTAACTCGTTGTAATAACCTAGGCTAGGCTTGAGATTAAACCAAATGGCTGCACTATAACCTAAGAGTATATTCAACAACCCAGAATCCATGTATGAAAATAACTTGTGACTTAGCAAGGGATGAGGTGTCTCAAGGAACATTGGAGTGCACCTCTATTTGAGGGGAATCTACCCTTCTAGCTTTATCAGAATGGGCTAGAATCTCATTCGGGGTTTGAAATTGCGTGGAGAGAGTGCAAAACCTACCCGTCCTACCATATTGTCAATCCATCTTGACATTATCTATAATAATTCCTCACTATCAAAGAAGTTATTATTGTAATTAATATATCATTGTAGGGCAACATATCCTCCAACTTGTTCAAGAGTAGTACTAATAGGACTCTCCAAGACTCAATACCATAACTATTTTTGACATTATCAAGTTTGATTTTGGCATGTTATTTGAAAACCTCTCCTCCTTAACTATTACCAAACAACCCTTTTAGAGTGATATCCTTGACTCTATTTGCCCTAGATTTGGTAAACATTATTTTTACCATTTTTCTTCATCTTTCACTTGCCATACCACTCACTATTCCACTATGCTACTACTACCCATTCTGTTAAGGCTCACTCTTCAAAATTCAACTCGTGCCTCCACTTGACAACTTTAGTAATCTTATCATTAGAGATTTCTTGCTTAAGTTGGACAAGATTTAAGTAAAAGTGTGTGGAAGAATTATTGTGGTCACTATAGGTAACCTTCATAAGTGCACAAAACTAGCCCCTTAATGCTTAGGAATTTACATTAGATAAGGGTGCTAAATTGTTGTAATAGATACAATCAACCTTCCTTAAGAAAACATATACCCACATAATCTATGTCTCCAACCAAAAACATATTAAACATTCCCAAAACCATGTGACATGGTCAACTAAAAATATGCATTATACACAAAATGCACACATATTTCCATATGCGAGAAGAGCCTAAAATTTGTATATATATATATATAGATATTTTAAGCAATTATCATTGATGTCCAATTATATTTGCAATTCCAATAATATTTATAAATTTTAACTGAGTTTAAAAAAAAAAAAATCTAATAGAAAAATATACTTAAAAATATTAAAAACCTAAAACATTTAAACACTTAAAACCCAGTTTGAGGCTATGTGTTTCTCCTATTTACATTTTGTTTATCTTACAAAAGACACCTATATACTACCTATTAGGACATAGTAGTTATAGCCTCACCTAGAGCACACCCATCTCATAGTTCTAGATTAGCTTTTCTAGCTGGTAGATGTAACCGCCCATTGCCCTATTCTGTCTCTTCTTTTAGTTTTGGTTTTCTGTGAATCCTCTATTTTTCAGTTGAGGTTTTATTCTAGGGTTTGGTATTTCTGTGTTGCAAGTTTTAAATTGTAAAGATGCATGAGATCCTGCACAGAGGTAGGCAATGTGGAAACCAGATCGATGCCAAGTTTTGGGAAGTCATCTGTGATGAGCACAAGATTGATCCCACCAGGAGATACTAGGGAAATTTTGATCTACATCTTGAAAGGGTTAATGTTTACTACAATGAAGTGAGTTGTTGCAGATTTGTTTGTTTTTAATTTTTAATCATGGACATGGGCTTCCTGTAACTAATGCGTTCAATTCTACATGATTGGCATTGTCGGGAATGACTCTCAAGATCCCAATGGTTAGTATTGGAAATGGACTTGAATATCTTTATCTTTAAGAGAAAGTTTGGAGATCTTAAAGGGCTATTTTCAGTGCTCATTTAAATGAAAGTTGTGTTTTACTTGATCATCCCTAGGATTTAATGAAAATATGTGTCTTTTGCCTTGGGAAGCAAGTGTGGATTAGAGCAGGCTAATTAATATGCATCTGATACTCTTCTGTAGATGCCAGGAAAAGGATTTTATGTGACACATAAATAACTAGCACTCTGACATGTCTAATGATTTTGAATTGCAGCACCATTATTCTATAAGGGCTACTATCATTTCTTCTACTAATATAATCCCAAGTTGGTTGGGTGGGGACTAATCATCAGGGGATGTGTAGTTTCGAGAGATCTGACAAATTGGGTACATATGGCTTGTGCAGCTATATACCCTGATTGTATGATGTCAATGGCACCTAGTTAGGATTTTCCACTTTACTACACAAAGGGGGCCCTCCCTTTATAGCATCTAGATGTATATAATCAATGGGGTCGACGGTCCATGGTAGAAGAAGATATTTTGTTGTTTTGAGAAAGCCAAGTGAAAGGAAAAGGAAGATTGCAAGTTGCCATAAGCATAGGCTCATTCCATCCTATTAATCCATGACTCAGTTGTTTGTTGACCCTTCTCTGTAGCTAGGATTGGTTTCTTTAAGTCTGTGGAAACAAGCGGTAACGATGGCTCATACCTTTTGTATTTTTTCTGAATTGGATTAGACTCTCTTTCAAAAATTTTGATTGATGTGTGGTGGGAGTAAGGCCGCCCTCTAGGCATCTGTTTTAGCCAATATGGTGAGCTTTGTGGGCTATTGCAATTATTTTTTCACTGGCAATTATAGATATGTGAAGCAGATAGTCAAGATATGTGGAGCAGTTCTGAAACTCATAGTATATTGTTGGAAGAGAACAAAAAGAACTGGAAAGGTGATATAGGGAGTGAT
Organism: Pinus taeda; assembly: GCA_000404065.3. NCBI lineage: Eukaryota > Viridiplantae > Streptophyta > Pinopsida > Pinales > Pinaceae > Pinus > Pinus taeda. The sequence continues at coordinate 337,725 of APFE030124958.1, read as the reverse complement.
ATAGAGTGCTATATATTTTCCTCCAAAAAGCTTGACGAGACTTTGAGAGACTGACTTTTAGACATTTGTTTTTGAGGTTGTGATTGGGAAAAACTTTCCAATATTTTGGGAGAGTGAGAAAAATAGATGTTTTCCAGGCTTTATGACAAAGAACATTGAAATAATATTACTGGAATTGGGAACCAAGACTATATAAGAAAAAAAATTAAAAACATTATTAGTATGTAATTGATGTGATTAGGGACCAGACTAATAAGAGAGCAAGAAGATCAAAAGAAAACTAAAAATTAAGAGGAATGAATGGGATTGCAGGCAGACCAAGAAGGGAATTAAAATATTAAATGACATAGTAGATTTAAGAGATTTAAAAACATTAATATTAGGCCAGGCTGGTAGTGAAGGAGGAGATGTAGTAAGAATAAAGGATAAACAAAATTAAAAATTCTATTTTAATCTATGGAACCAAAACCAAAAAATAAATCATGAATATGAATATAAAATAAATACAAGAAACATATTTGTCTTGTCCGTAGCAAATATCACTGTTAAGATGTTTGGTTACCTCCTTTCCACTGTAAATACCTCCTTTCATGACATCGACTTTCATTCATCCATGCATCCTTTCTCGTTGATCCTTGTCTTCTTTATCAAAAGATACAAGGTATTGAGAAATTCAGATCCATTCTTCTTTATCAAAAGCTACAAGGTGAAAACATATAGACAAAATAGTAAAACCCATAAAAATGAAAAGCATAGAATAACAATGATGTAGACATAGACATTGACATCTACAACGAAAACCCTTTTACTACAAATACAATGAAATATCCTACACAAGAGGAACCTCTTTTTACTGGATTCCTTACAATTACAAATGATGAAACAACTCGGCTCTTCATTCATCCCTTCCTATTGCTCTTCTCCATCAAAAGCTACAGGGTACAAATACATAACACATGGGCAAAGAATGCATATGTAAGGCCACTTCCTAGTTTAATGCATATGCTTTTTAACTACTACCAAATTCGTGGTGCCACCATATTCAAGTTCACTTTCCCTCAAATTAACATTGTAATGACATTGTTATGATATTATAAAAGATTCCACCACTATATGGGACCACTACCTAGCACAAGGTGGATCTAAGGGACCACTATCCGTCATTGTTTGTTATGATTTTAGAAAATATTCAACACTCTATGGGACCACTCTCAGCTACACCTATCAACTCTTTTTCATATTAGAGCAATTAAGTCATATCTTTCTTTCATTGTAAAAATGGTAAAGGTTTGATTATGAGTTTGAATAACTATATTTTCATGTGGAGTGAGGGAATGTTGTCTTTGTTAAACTTCTTCGAGTCACATTATTGAACTTCTTTGTGTAACGCTGGGTATGCACGCTTATTGATATTTCAAGAACAAAAATTTATAGATATATGTCACTGTCTAAATTTATTATAAAATTTTGATATTTCAGGGACACAAAGTTATAGATATATTGTCACTATCTAAATTTATTATAAAATTTTGTTTGTCACTCTCTAAATTTATTATAAAATTTTGAGTAGATATAATGGTTAAGAGCATGCCACAAGTTCAAATCCCAAGGTACAATGGGTATCAATATGTAACATAATCCAGCAACATGATTAATAATATAATCCTATAATGGATATTAAAGGTGTGAAGTAAATAGTGATGCATGTGGTCTTGATATTGGAACCAAGGAAGTATAGTTGTTTCGAGAGATCCATACAATGTCTTCAACAACCATGTTTGACCATCCATGAAATTCACCGAACAAGAAAGAAATTTCTCGAATCCTCAAGTGAAATGGAAACACAATTGAAAAAAGAGAATAGAGAGTTGTTGACATTCATTAAATACTAATGGAGAGTTGTTGGCATTCATTAAATAATAATGGAGGACAAAATTCTAAATAAACAAAAATATGGTATCACTATGATTCATGAATGGGGAATGAAATATAGAGGTGCACCACTGCAACTAGTTAAGAAGATGAGGCACCATGGTGAGTTCAATATGTGGAGGTCAAAATCCTCATGTAGAACAACAAACAACTTGACACATTTATAAACAGTATCATATCCTCTTATGCATGATTGTATAATGACGTGGATTCCTTGGTAAAAACTCACAAGATTCCCTTAGTTAGTACAATCATAGAGGCTAAGGGTAGAAACATGGTTAAGAAAGAAGTTGCAAAATACTTGGACAAACTTAATCAAATCACCAATAGAGAAAACTTTGAGATTCACATGTATGGTATGCAAAAGTACATTCATGGCCCTACTAAGATCAATACTATCTTTTTCTTGTTGAAGAAGGAAACCCAAACTCATTCCAAAACTCCCTACCTAGATGTGATGAAAGCTAAAGTCCACTTTCAGTCTAACATTCTCACAAAGTTTGAGGAGATCAGCACACAATACAAATCTTGTCATAATTATGTAACCAAAGATATTCAAGTTGAAGTTGTTGAGCTAGAGTTTCCTCAAACTCAAGATGAATGTCTATTTTTTCTTATTAGGCTGGTTTTATTAGGCTCTACCCATTTTTGTCTCGAGTCAGTTTCATTGTTTTTGTATTTTGAAATAAATGTAAATGGAAGTTCAAATAATCTAATCTGGATTATGAAAAGTCATTAGTCAACAAAAGACGAAAGAATTGAAGGAGTCATGGGGGAATTCCAAACGTTACCAGGGGATGTGGAGCCATCTCATTTGTTATAAATAAACCCTCATAACTCAAGCAAAGAACTTGGAACCAAAGAGTCTTCGAGACATAGATTTTAAAGCCCTGGAATCTCTTATGTAGGATAAGAAGAGTATCATTCTTTGGAGACAAGAAAGTGTTGCCTTAATGTTTCACTATTGAGGCTAGTTCTACATCAATTTAACTGTGTGATTCATAATTTCACTTTGTTAATGAGAAGCTTTCAAAGACGGAACGTCTTCATGCATACGTCGTGAATGTTGTAAGACTATTCTTTATATATTTTTAATATATGTGGTTTCACTTACGCTAATGTTAATGAACTATTTTGTTAGCCTTTGTACGTATCTGATTGAATGTGTGTTGTTATATTATTATGCTCATTGTTATCTTTTGAGCTATTTTGTAGATTAACTAACAATGCTTGTGTGTATCATTAAAGATATGTAATATTACATTCTTTTAAGGGGATCGCTTCCCCCCTTTTATGTGAATTAACCTTTCATACATTACAATTGATATCGCATAAAGTCATACACTTGTAATCACCAAAGGCATGCATAATTCATCTTATGTGTTTGTTGTAGTGAAGGCCTACCTTTAAAACCACCACTTTTGGCAATTAGTCATATCCCGGTTGGGGCTTCTACTGCAAACGTTGTGGGGTCTATTTGGGACTTCACACCAGGGATTCCCCCTTTCACGTTGGCATCTTCCATCACTGTCAACATGTTTTTGGTGCTAGAAGGAGGTTTTGATGACAAGCCAAGCACGCGAAGTTTGTTTGTACCTTTTTATCCTAAATGGATACCTCCCATATCTTAACCCAAACATGTTTTTCTAGAGTTGTAAGGTAGATAGTTCCTATGGATATTATTCAGGACTTGTCAAATTTAAAATTTGATGGCAGCAGTGAAATAACCATCCTTGAGCAAACCTCTCATTTTCTTGAATTTTAAGATTCTCACAAAGTTGATTGTGAGGATGTTTCTTGTAGGTTTTTCACTTTCACATCGAAGAATGTATTAAGAAGTGGCAATACAATTTTCCGACAACCTCTATTCATTATTTTGAGCAACTTGTCAAAGAGTTGTATCTAGCCTTTGATAGGTAACTTTGGAGATGTTTATAAGAAGAATATTTGTCTCAAAATAAAATATGATGATTCTATTAAAGCTTTTCACGATTATTTTATTCACTCTTGCTATGAATTTTATGAGGATGATAGTGATTAGAATTTTATGGATGTGAAAATTGATTATCTTGTGTAAATTTCTTTGAATCCACCTAATCCTCAGTCCCTTTCAATTCTCCCAACATTCCTATGTTATGGATCTCCTAAAACTCTAAAAGAAGGGATTGTTATTCCGTGTAACTCTTTAATTTCTTTTGATTTTTTTTTTAAATCGAGAAGCTTCATGTACTCATGGTGAGGTTGGAGAACATGAAAATATAAGCTATAATTTGTCACCGTCTTCTCCCATTCAAGATTTGAATGTACATTTCGAATCTAATTTAATCAATGACATTATTTCTCCACCAGTTGTTTGTCACGATCCTCCTATGTCACATGAACTTGTTATTACAATTTCTTCCAATAATCAAGAGGGTCAAGTCTGCAATGGAGTTAGTCAAGACCAAACGATTTCTGATATCTTTTGTGATGATTATGTATGGTATATTGATTTAGAACAAGATTCAAAGAAGAAAGGTGATCTTTCACTCTCTCCTTTACCTCACTGTCGTTTTCCTGACTTGTTTAATGAGCCTATCAAATCTATCTCATCTTCTCATGAGTCATCCTCTTAGATGATAATTCTAATTGTAGTTAATAATGGTGGAATGTTGTTTCTACATGAATGTAAGGTGAGGAGGGATTCTCTTTTCATAATCTATCTCATTCCTCATCATATCAAAATTAGAAAACAAATAATGTAATCTCGATTTTTTCATCCACCCCTCTTTATGATTCAACAACCCATAAGGATTCCCTTCCTTTGAATGAAAAATTAGAATTTGTTAATGATTTTCTTGACGTGTTCGTTGATTTATCTAGTGGTGATCTTGTGTCTTCATGTATTGATTATTATAAGCCACAGAATTTTGAGGATCTATCTTCATATATCTTGTAATTGTGACAAGATGTCAAAACACTTCAACTATGGTGATGGTTCTGTCGAGATCTCGCATTCTTGACAGATGTTCCAAGCATGATCAGATTGGTATTATTTCTAAGAAAAATCATCAGGAAGTGATAAAAAGGTTTCAAAATGGACCTATCTTCCAAGCTTGATATCTTTCATCTTCATATGAATATCCTATAACTCAATTGTTATAGGACTCATACTTGGTAGGCCCCTATGCTAAGAAAATTTTCTTATCTTTCCTTATGTTCTCCAAGATTGAAAATTTTGAATGCATGTCTTGATAGGAGTGTCTGTGGCAATGTGTTTTAACACCATGATGCATCAGTAGAATGTTTAGAATGTCCTTTCTTGTTGTTAATTTTTTATTGTGTTGCATGCCTTTAGATTCTTGAACATGTCTTGTTACATATTTCTTGTCAGGTGCTTCTCTTGATGATCTTTATTGTAATTGGCTCCCTTGTTGATATCAGTTGGGTAATGCTTCCCTGGTTTCACTAGAAGTTTCCTTTTATGAAAACCTAGCCTATCCTTTGTTATATTAGGAGTAGGTTTTGATTTAGTTTTTTTGTTCTTTCCATTTTTTTCTTTTGTTGGTAGAGTTCAAGAGGAGATTGTATAGCTATCCATGCTGGGCTTTCTATCTATTCCTTATCTTTGCATGGGCCTTGTATATTTTAGTCAAAGATGCTTGGATGTAAAATAAATTCTTCCTCAGAGAAAAACCTTAGTGGAATTTCAATGCTCTAATATTTAACTAGTACCCTGTTCTTTAATTGGTTATTATGTTTGATTAGTTTTATTTGGTATGATTATTCGAGTAGAGTAAATATGGGAGGAAACTGAAACAAGTGTGTTGCATTTTAAAGGTGTATATATATTGTTTTCTGAATGAGTAACCTCTTCTTATTTCAATAAGTCAAGATCCCCCTTCCGCCCCATGAAATAAGAAGTTTCAAAGCACATCTCTATAAATAAATAAGGGGTGAAATAAGAGAAATGCTTCCTCAATAGGGAGGTGAAGCAAGAAACCGCTCCCAGGTAGTGTTCAGACTCTCTGGGAGCAAAGAAATATTTGTGTTCCTGCAGTGACTTTGTTGCGGCATTTTCCAAGCCTACTACCAATGAAGCTTCACCATATATGTAAACTAAGACTCTGACATCCTTTTCACTTGCATATCTATACACTCTTTGTCCCCAACCAAAAAAATTGGGTTTACTTGATTTTGTTAGTGTGTCATCGATGAAGAGAATGAAGGAACTATGTCTTTAACTCAGGCTACATAAAGAAGCTATGGTAATGAGTGACATGAATAATACCTCCTGAAGAGCTAGAACAGGCTTATAGAGTTAGACCCATAAAAAGTGTTAGAGTTATACCAGTGTGTCATGAGTTGTTGTAGCTACTACAACCCCCCTCCAAAAATTTGCATACGCTTCAATTTTGGAGACTACCTTATGTTTATAAGAACTTATCTTTCACTATAATCAAGTATTCCTTTAAATTATCCAATGCTTTTATCATGCATCCATGCATGCACTATTTGCGATGAATTCATTAGGTTTTCTTGATGATGAATAAGTATTTTCGATGAAAACTAAACATTTTCCAAACACAAGTCAACTTCTGCCCTAATCCTACACCAACTTCAGGTCTTGACTCTTAGAACTACGTAATTCCTTGAGGTTCCAACTGTGCAATATCTTGATGATTAAAACTAGGAAACCTTGAAGACAAGTAGATAGTAAGCTTGCAAACTCCACAATATCTCCTTCAGAGTTAGAACTACACAATTCATTAAGCTAGTGGACTATGAATTCTCTTGTTTCTAGGAATTGCGTAATCCCTTTGCCAATGAAACTTCGAAGTTTCTTAGAGTAATAAAATGTGCATCCCTAGAAAATAGGGAGTGAACAGTCAATGCTTGACATGTGCGATAATTTTTCTATTTAGAACTAAATGACATGTGTCACTTCTTCCTTGATTTTGGGTATGTCCATCAGAAACCCTACGTCTAGCCATGGGGTGATGATCAAGAGCTCAAAATTTGCTAAGAATTTGAAGTTATCATAAAGGTGTGGAACTTGAATGATGCCTAGATCTCATCATCCTCATTCTCGTGAAACTAATTTCATGAAAAACCGATATCATATGCTCAAGGTATTGCATTCTGATAATTTTTCCAAAAAGGCGAATTTATAAAAAAAAGGACAGCCCAGTCAGTAGTCCACACTGCTAATAATGCACTAGCTGGGCAGGTGAGGTGGAAGTTGACTTGGACAAAGCATTCTTGGTGAATTGGGTTGTGCTAAGTGGCACCTTGTAACTACTTCAAGTTGCAAGTTAATAGTGCTCCACGTGTTTTTATGGTGGCCAACCCCGGGCTAACATGTGGCACAGATGGAGGCCACCATGTGGCAGCTTGGGAGGCCACTAAAAGTTTGTTATTGACCGGGCGGAGGCAGCAGGGGTTGAACCCACAACCTCCCAACACACAACAAAGATCAATACCATTGCACCACACGGTTGTCACTTAAGCCTATTTTCGTGGTCACTACTTAAACATTAGTGCAGTTATGGTTGGGGGTTGGGTAGAATTTATCCACCCCCCCTTGTGAGCGTCGCATGACTGCCAGCCTTAACTACCACCGCATACTATCATCACCTAAATACCAAGCCCTAATATGAGGTCTCCAACAAATTTGAACAGTAGCATGACCTCCAGCCTTAACCGCCATCGTCATCGCATGACCACCAACACCTAACCACCTATGGTCTCTACCATGCGATAACACTGCCTAACCACTAACGTGTTATGTAACTACCGGATGGAGAGGGCCAACACTAAGGGCTCGCCCTTAGGCACATGCCCCCCATATGACCATTCTTTTGGTTTTTAGGCCTCAGTGGTTAAATTAATTGTTCAACAAATTTGCCTAGATTTCGGCAGATCCGGTGGCCCGTTAGCAGAAAATAGGGCGAAATTGTAGGATGATGTCGGATTTTTGGAAATTTGTAGAGCGAATAGTCAAAAAAATAGGAGAGCTCATAACTTCTCTACTTTTCGACCAAATTGGGTTCCAAAAAGAGGCTAGGTAGCCATTCTTGGGTATTCTAGACTCATTGGAATAGGTCTTAGAATCAAAGGAGCACTTCTAGATAGGATTTTTGTAGGTTGAATTTTATGGGTACCATGGTCAACCAGAGTGTTGAATCAATTTATGGAGGAGTTTGAAGATAGAGATAACCTTGTAGGTTATTCCAGCCTCCATGTGTTTTCTACGATAGCTATTACATGAGTGTTTTAGCTTTTATTCCTCTTTTCTCTATGTGTTTTGGAGGAGAGACTTGTTTATGTACTTCAAGTGGATTGTGGTACTATTGATGCTCTTCAAATTTGGATTATGGGGTCTTGGTGCAAGATGCCTTTGTTTGCTGAACATTTACATATATGTTGAGTGATAACTCTTGCAGAATTTGTTGCTATGAAGGAGAAACTAACCATTCTATTTCTCAACACTTTATGTACTCTTCTGTTTTTTAAACATTGAGCATAATGAGAAGGGTTCTTGCCATTAGAGATGATCCAAGGAGATGTAACCCAAGAGGGGTGAACTCCTTTAACAATGGATGGTGTATTACTGATTGATGCATGATTCAATTCAATGTTTTTGAATTCATGTTTAAAGTTTTGATGAAATTAGAATAAGAAAACACACATAAAAACTAATGATTTTACTTTCTATTTTGGAGTACAAACCTCAAGCACATTTTGGTATTATGATGAGGATATTAGCATAGCAATATAATATTCTGCATTTAGATCAAGTTGGTATCAGAGCATAGGTTTTCTTTATTCAAGGAGGAATTAACTACTGTTTGCAAGTGAATGTGTTTTGAAGCTCAACTGAGGACAAGATTTTGAAAAGGAGAGCAAGATTGTTACAATCTCTACCACTAGTTCTACTTCAAGTTGTAGTAGAAGCTTCAAGCAAAGCATGTCCCAAGAAGGAGAGCCTACAAGAATGTTAGAGCATGTGAAGGATTTTAGAAATTCTTTCTTAGACATGGAAAAATGGTTAAAGTCATCTATGAAGAGAGGAATACGAAATTTCAAGGTGAAAGCTCTAGCCTTCCAAGAGGAGAATGTTCTGTAAGAGAAGAAGGTAACAAGAATGGTGATAAACCACCATCTTATCCACAATATTCATGTTTTTCTACAACTCTTATATGAGATGCTAGTGTAGAAAGTCCCTGATGTGGAGGATGAGGTTCTATCAGCACCCAAATTCAAGGAGCTGAAAGAAGAGAGCCAAAGAGTCGAAGAGGACACATCCAAAATCAAAAGAGAGTTTGAAAACATCTTTGTACCTCAATCAAAAGATGAGGCAAATGGTAAGCATTTACATGATTCTTCCTTGCATGAAAGTGTTGATGTAAATTCATTTGCAACCTTTGAAAAACATAGTAAAGGCATTGGATCCAAGCTCTTAACCAAGATGGGTTACAAGGGAGGAGGTATTGGAGTGAAACATCAAGGCATTAAACATCCAATTGAGACAAATGAGAGGCCTAAATATGAAGGTTTAGGCTATGTTACAAAATAATAATGGGCTTCTAGTGAAATCTCATGGGTATCGTGTTCCTTTTGCCATAAGGGAGGACATGAGGAGGCAAGATGTTGGGATTTGCATCCAGAATTCAAACCCGCTTGGTTCCTAAAGTATAAGGAGGATTTGAAGTGAAAACCATCACCAAAGATAGATGAATAAGTTAAAGAAGAAATGATACGAAGATCTTCTTTCCATGCAAGTTCCTCAAGCAAGAAGTGGAAGCCAAAGGACAACAAAAAGAGGTATAATTGTCCTGTTAATTCAAATTCTTTTCATAATGGAAAACAACATGCTGATTGGAATAACATGTTGAGGAATGTGTTTCCATGCACTTTTTTACTTTCATCTAACCATTGTGTAGATAAGTGCCATAAAAAGAAAGAAATAATCAAGAATATGTTTATTTCTAATGGAATTGAGACTGAAAAGAGAAAATCTCATCCAAGGTTAAAGAATGTGAGCCAAGCGAAGTTGAAAAGAAATTTTGCACTCACTGCAATATCAGTGGGAATTGGGTCGAGAAGAGTTGGAAACTATTTCCACAACTTCATCCTCACAAGGGAAAGAAAATTATTCAAGCACCATAAGAGGAAGCAACAAAAGAAAAAGTGGTGCAAGATCCGACCATCCCTCAAGCAGCTCCAAAAGGAGAAAAAGTTCAAAAAGAGGGTTCATTCACCTAGTTGGGTAAGAAATGGGCAGACTATTTATCGAGCTAAAGTTTCTAAATCTTTGTTTTGCACTAGTTGCATATCCCCATAGTTGGGCAATTTGTAAAAGTAATGTTCATAAACAAATCACTTATATGCAAGAGTGTTTTTCTTTGGCATTGTTATGCCAATTTGCCTTGTTGATAGTCAATTTTAATGGAAAGTTTTTGAGTGAAGTTTATTCCATCTTATAAAATGAGTTTCTATTTGTAGTTTAAGAAATCATTTTAAAATTGTTGTATGAGTAGTTGCAACACATTTAGTATATTACAAATGTGTTAAGAAATCAATTATACAAGTATTCATTAGGTGAAACTTGTTTGGCTCATTTGTTAATGTCTTTTTCAGATCTTATCCTTGATAAGGATTTGCAGAATATCGTCATGGGAATTCTTCTTCAGAAGGATGTTGCTGTGGATGGCCATTTCAACATGAACAAGCCAAGAAGAACATTGAACTTAAATTATTTGGTCAAGTTATATTTGAAGTTCAACTTGAAAAGGAGCCAAGACAAGTACAAGTTAAGGCACTACAATCATTGATTGGATCAGGCTTGGAAAAAAGAAGGAACTGTACCTTCAAATGCTAAACAATTGAAAGTGAAATTTTGGGGTCCAAAAGTTTCCAGTGGGGAAGAGTGATTAGGAGCTCAAAATTTTCCAAAGATTAAATTTTGTCAAAATGGTGTGGAATCTAAATGACTGCGTAGATCTTGTCGTCTTGATTCCCACACAACTCATTTTGTGAAAAATCGATATCATATGCTCAATATATTGTGTTCTTATCATTTTTCCAAAGATGTGAATTAAAAAAAAAAGGATAGCCTAGTCAGCAGTCTATACTGTTGACGTGGCATTGACTAGGTAGGTGAGGTGGATGTTGACTTGGTCAAAGAATTCTAAATGAATTGGGTGGTGACAAGTGACACCTTGACACTAATTCAAGTGGCAAGTTAATAGTGGTCCACGTGTTTTTATGGTGGCCAACCATGGGCTAGCACATGGCCTAGGTAGAGGCTACCACATGGCAGCCCAGGAGACCACCAAACGTTTATTATCAACTAGGCGGAGATAGCAGGGGTCGAACCTATGACCTCCCAACACACAACAAAGTTTAATGCCATTGCACCACATGGTTTTAACTTAACCCTATTGTTCGTGGCTAGTACTTAAAGTTAATGTAGTTATGGTTGGGGGTTGGGCATACTTTAACTGCCCCCAATGTGAACCTCATCTGATCGCTAGCCTTAAGCACCATTGCTGACCATCATTGCTTGACCACCAACTCCTAACCATGAGGTCTCTACCACAGGTGAACAGAGGCGTGACTGCCAGCCTTAATCGCCAACAATGACCCTTGTTGCATGATTACGTATGCCTAACCGCCTGCGGTCTCCACCATGTGACAACACCACCTAACCACTAGCATGTTATATAACTGTCGAAGGGAGGGGGGTCAGTGCTGGGGACTAGCCCTTGGGCGCATGACCCCCCATATGATCATTTTTTTTTTTAGGCCTCGATGGCTAAATTAACTGTCCAACAAATCCTCATAGATTTCTATTGATTTCGTGGCTCGTTAGCGGAAAATTGGGTGAAATTGTAGGATGATGCTGAATTTTGGGCAATTTGTAGAGCGAATAATGGGAAAACTAGGAGAGCCCCTAACTTCTCGAGTTTTTGACGAGATTGGGTGCAAAAGCAGTTTAGGTAGCCATTTTTGGGTATTTTGGACTCATTAGAGTAGGTCTCAGAATCAAAGGAGCACTCCTAGATAGGATTTTTGCAAGTTGAAGTCTATGGGTGTCATGGTCAACCAAAGTGTTGAATCAGTTTATGGAGGAGTTTGAATATGGAGATAACCTTGCAAGAGTTTTCTAGCCTCCATGTGTTTTCTGCAACAACTATTACATCGGTGTTGTAGCTTGTATTCCTCTTTTCTCTATGTGTTTTGGAGGAGAGACTTGGTTATGTAGTTCAAGTGGATTGTGGTACTATTGATACTCATTGAAGTTGGAGTATGGGGTATTCATGCAAGATGTCTTTGTTTTTTGAAAGCTTACATGTTCAACTATAGGTTTAGATGTATATGGAGTGATAACTCTTGCAGAAGTTGTTTCTTTCAAAGAGAAACTAACCATTCCATTTCTCATCACTTTATGTACGCTTTTTTTTATAAACATTGAGCATAATGAGAAGGGCTCATTGCATTTGAGTTGATCCAAGGGGGCGTAACCCAAGAGGGGTGAACCCATTTAACAATTGATGGTGTATTATTGGTTGATGCATTCTTCCATTCGGTGATTTTTAATTCATGTTTAAAATTTTCATGAAATTAACATAAGAAAACACACATAAAAACTCATGTTTTTACTTGCTATTTTGGAGTACAAACCTCAACCACATTTTTGTATTTTGATAAGGATCTTAGCATAGAAAACTAATATTACAGATTCACATCAGGGGATAAACCTATAAAATAGAGGATAGTAAATCTCATTTTCACACATCAATTTGGAGCTCTAGCTTTCCTCATGAGATCAAGGAGCTTTCATCTTGGTTTGCAATGCTTTTCTGAGTAAGTTTCTCATGTGTTGTTTTTTGCCAAATGTTTTGTCACTTTTGCTTCTATGAGTGTTATTTTCCCCATTTTTTTCATGGTAGATGATTTTTATGTTAATATTATCTTGCAGAGTGTTGTTTCAGTAAATCATTCAATGTTTTCAAGTGTCACATTGCCTTCTTGCTTGTTTCCTACCAATAGTTGTCGCTGATGGGACCTTTTATGCATGCTTATTTTTCCTTTTATATGAATAGTTTTGGATCATGTTATTCACTAATATAATCTTCTTATGTAAGATCTACACATTCTCCTACCCCGACTTCAGATATCGAAGTTTCTTTCTCTGTCTCTCCTTCATAAAATTGTGCAATTCTGACTAGTTGTTCCCCATACTCAACTGCGCATTTCACATCGTTAGGCCTGAAGCATTCCCTTGACTTTTGAGATTATGAACTATGTATTGAATAAATTTCCATATGCACATTACACAGTTCCAGGCCTCATCCCTCAGCCTTGGCCATCAATACCGTGTATTGTGTAGCCTCTTCTCTCTCTTGCCTAGCTGAGACTACCCATTGTGCAGTTTTAAGCCTCAATCTCATCCGTTGACTTTTGGGACTACGTAGTCCCTCTCCTTATTTTGCAATAGGTAATCCAAGTCCTAATTCTACCTCCTAAAGCCCGACAACTGTGCAATCCATCTCCTTGATGAGTGATTTGTTGCTTTATGTTTGACTAATGGAATGATCTGCTTGATCTAACTTTTTTTCCATGACTACCTCTCTTGTGATAGGTATTGCAAGTTTTTAGCTCATCTCTTCTCCATTAGTAGCCATCATCATGCCTCCTAATAGATCAACTACAAAAGATACAAAAAAGAGAAATATTTATGATGCGGTTGAAAGTCGTCAAGTTACCTTACATATTATTTCTAATACTCATCTCATCATTGAAAAGGACTCTGAGATCACTTGCCACATGGTTAAATATGATTTTACAGCTAAATATTAGAAAGCAGGGCTAGAAACATAGAGGTGCATATCATTATCCAAAAATTGACTTTCCAAAAGGAGGCAGGAAATTTCCCAGTTCTTCCTTATGCAAATGTTATTAAGTGCATCGTACATGGTGTAGATACTAAGAGCATACTACTCAATAGGTTTAGTGGAAATCATCTTGTTTCAAATATGAATCATGATTTTTAGTGGATGTATGATTTACCTAATCTAGATTAGTTTATGGATTGACACTTCTATGTTATTACAAACTATTTGAGCACCAAAGATGTGATCAAGAATTGGGTGAAAGAGCCAACAAATTATTTCTAGACACCCAACAATACTTATAAAATTAAATCTTTGAGGACAATGTTCTAATATTTTATTATATTATGTTTTCAAATATATGTACAAAAAGGATATTGATTCCTTTCTTAAAGGATGTTAGTACATGTTGTATCGGATTGTCACTGAAGGGAAGACATTTAATTGGTCTAACCTTTTGGTCAAGTAGCTTAGAGTCAATGCAAACATGGAAAAGAATCCTCCCAAGGATAAGTAAGGAAAGTCATATATTTTTGGTTATATTTTGGACGGTATAGGTTCCCCGAAAGCATTTCTTGGTAACAGATAGAATTGGACACCTGAAGAACCTCTTGTCAACATATACTACAAAATACTAGTAGAGTGCAGTCACAAATGAGTTATTGGAAAGTTGGCTAATCATTTATTCATTGTTTTGTATTCATTCATGTTTGAAGAAGAACCTCCTTGCATGTCTCAAGAGGTGATGAATTCAATATGATAAGTTGTTGGTTGGTTTGCCTTGCCAAATGGCACTTACCTCTAGGTGTTTAGTGGTCAAAGGCATTTTCATTTTTTATTGAGGTGTGCCACATATCATTTTGTCATGCAACAAGTTGCATACCATATTTCCATAGTGTTTTGTTGTAGCGGCTACAAACACCCTCCAAAATTTTTCCTTCTCTTTGTTTTGGACCGTCCCTCCTCAAAATCATAGAAGATATCTTGCACTAATAAGATACATGTGTTTATTTGATTTTATATGTTTCTTAACAACTTGTGTTAACTTACTTGTTTTGTCAACAAACCATAATCTGACCCAATACTTGGTTCACATTCAGTCATTGTGCTAAATGGGAAAACTGTGCAATACTCGAGGGAAGTCTATCTTCCCCTTGGGAATTGCATAGAGAAACCAAACAACTACCTTGCACTAAAAAATTGTGTAGACCAGGCCAATGAACCTTACTTTGAAAAATTGCACATAACATGCTAACCAAAACTGCTCTCTAGAAATGCACAAAATAGACTAGCAAACTTGCTCTGGAAAATTGCACAGAGTTGGCTAGCTAACTAATGCCACTCAACCCAGAACCAATGTAGAAGCTTTTCCCTCACTGAATATCTTTCACATCTGCTGGTAGGTTTCCTGGATCTCTCTAGAACTATACAATCCTTCCATGCCTATGAGGAAAATTTTCCCAAAAAAGAAAAGAGAAAAACGTGAAAGGGCATCCCTATATTTTAGGGATATATTTTTAGCAGTGGGAGTTACGTACAAAGTTGATTTTAGAAACTTCCATCCAACTATCCCTTTTTCATAGATTTTTGGCATGAATGTTATAAATCATAAGTTCACCAATTCTATCTAAATAACCCCTTAGAGCTCATTCTTTAGATTCAATCTTGGAGCTCTGGCATTCTCGACGCATCTAGGAACCTTCAGCACGATCGGCTCAACTTTTCTAAGTAATTTTTTCTTTTCATGTCTTCTGTCGTTTTCACTATCACCTTTTATTTATCGGCCTATGTGAGTGTTGTTTTCCTTGTTTTATTAAATGTCCAATAGCATTCTAATGTCTTTTAAGTAGTACAAGTGTTGTTTTGAGTTTTGCATTGCATTTCCTTAGTGTCGTGTGCATAAAATTGTTTCTGCACTAACAATTATCATTGCGGAAACTCTCTGCATGAGCTTCATTGTCTTCTTGTTTAACTGAATTCTACATTTCCCTAGATTGCATGCATGTTTGTTCACTCAGATCTGCACTAGCTTTGAACACACATTTAGTCCTTTTCATTTTCAGGTTGCCCTTGGGCAGATCTAGGATATCTTGGACCATATCTTGCTTATCCTAGCATGAACTGCGCATTCCTGGCAGTCAAGGCTTTTCCTTGACTCCATGAATTGCACAGAGGCTTCCCATACTAACTCCCAATTGTTCTCTACACAATCCTGGGAGGCAGTGCCCTAGTCCTGCCAACTAGAACTACACATTGAATAGTTCCAGCGAACAACCCAACTTGACTGATCTGTACATTGCGCAGTTTTAGTTAGCAATCAACCTCTTTTGACTATGCATTGTATAGTTCCATTCAACAATGAGCCTCACTAGTAATTGACATTGTGCAATACACAGTTCTATCTAACAATCCCCTAGCCTCCTGTAGTCAATGTTGCACAATATTGCCTAGAAGTCACCAGTTTGTTGCCCGATTCATTCTCAAGTTGCTTTATGTTTTTAAGCTGACATTGTCTTCTCATGATTTTCTTTTCTATCTCTAGGTACCACAATTTTTTTAGCAGCTTCTTAGCAGTACAAGTATCATGGCCTCCAAGAGAGCTGGATCAAAAGACAAAGTTGAAAGAAGTACTATAGATGTTGTTGAGTAGGTGCCTATGAGCTTTCCCATGTACACAGACACACACCTCTTTATTGAGAAAACATCAAGATCACATTACAATATATCAACACTATTTTTGCAAGAAAATTTAAGGAGAATGTGGAGGATTGATAGGTCTATGTAAACATCCATAATTTAGGATTGTCTAAGGTTTCATTTAGGTACCCAACCTTCCTATGCCTGAATGTGATCCACTGGATTTTCTCACACAGTGATCCTCAGACGATGATACTGATCAGTGTCAGGGGAGTAGAGCTTTCTACCTTTAGGATGGAATATTATCATTAGATGTACCATTTTCCACAACTAGTAAATAGGATGGATCACCATTCTACACTCCCAACAACAACGTGAACACAAGAGACATATTGAAGTGTTGGGTAAGGGAGCCATCAATTTTCTGGATGACACCCAACCAGATGTACAAGACAAAGACACTTAGGAAAGCTTATCAATTCTTGGTCATCTTCGAATGTTTCTTGTATGGCCAAGAGAGTACGAAGACATTCCAGAACGATTTGGGTTGTTATGTTAGATCAACTGGCAAGTGAAGGAAAACCGTTCAACATGTCCAACATGTTGGCCCTCCATCTGAAAGTTCATGTATCTAATGCCCAGAGTTTGTGTAACGAATACCATGCAATATTATTTATGTCTGCCTACCTGCTCGATGCAATTTATGCCCATGAATAGTTTCCTGGCATGGGTTGGGCATGATCACCTTCAGAGAATGTTGTGAATGTATATTGCAAGTTTCTTTAAGAGTGAAACAACCGAGGAGTCATTGCTAGAATTTCTGACCACTTCATCGCCCGTTTTTACATGATGATCTTTGAACAATATCAAGCTTGCATGTTCCAGGAAGTAATGGGGGAATTACTAAACATTTTTGATTGGTACGCCTTGCCTGATGACACCTTCATCAAGATGTACATCACAGAGAAGGCTTTGAATTTGTTGTGGAGGTTTTCCATGGACAAGCTAATCATGTAGGAGGTTGAATACCACATCTCGATAGGGTTCTCAACTAGACTGCATAGGAAGAAGAAGGCATGATGACCTATCCTTCCTTTGTCGATTGGGTTATACATGATCCAAAGTTTTAAAGAGGTTGATTCCGAGGTCGAGGAATTCAATAATTTTCATTTCAACACCAAGAATTTCAATCTGTATGATCCACATGTATTATGTAGGGCCCATGGTGCAAGAGTGTACTATGATTAGATCCAAGAGGCATTTCATTGGCCAAAGGAATACACATGGAGATATTGCTATAATTTCTCTAGGCTTAATGAACCAATCAACATGGCAGTAGTGTGGCTACTAGCAATCAAGGAAACAACACCATAGGGAGCAACAACAACAACAATAACAAGCAGCAAACAGGGGCAAGATAAAGCAAGGAGGAAGATCGTCAAAAACACAGAGGAGGAGAAAAGCTACAATTTTAATAAAGATCCACTTGTTGAAAGAGTAGATTTGGAGATAGAAGTAAAGAGGCAACAACATGATAGGAGAGGAGCATATAAAAGAAGAGATAATTAAAGGCTAGAAGAGATAGAGAGAAAGTTGTAGGAAATAGAATAGAATCTCAAAAAATAACAAGAGTTGCGCATAAGAGAGAAGGAAGTGTAGAAGAAACAGGAACTAGAACATGAACAGGAGGATATATAAGGTACACAAACAATGCAAAATGTTTTGATACAGGTTGAAGAATCAGATCCAGCAATAGATGAGGAACAGGGTGAGGAGCTGTAGGAGGAAGAAACTTATCAGCAGGATGAACCGATGGATGAAAAAATGAATGCAGAGATGGAACAACCGGAAGAGGATTAGGACACTGACCTCAAGCCAAAAGAAATGCAGGTCACCCAACAGGGTTCACCAACTCTAGCAGTAGAACAAGTTTCAAGTGAACAAGGGGATACTTTTCTCCTTGAGGACAATCTGGGAACAAATGTGTACAACATAACCTTTGACGGGTCATAGTACAAAGTTGTACATACACATAAAGTACATGTATCAGATGAGCATGAATCACTTGCACACTTTGAAGAATAGGTGATTTTGTCAAATATAAGAATAAATCCATCTACCCTAGCCAATGCTATGAAGGCTTATACCAAAGCCACAAGCTGAAGTGTGAAATTCTTGAAACAAGATAATCAATGCATGAATAAGGAATTGCAAGTCGCTAGGCAAAGAGAGGAACAATCAACATGATCCCCAAGAGTAGAGATGAAGAAAGAAATACTTGGTCAAGTATCCACTCTTGAGACAGCCATGCATAGATTGTATGATAGGTTCACCACCGTGCACAAGGAAATTTTCCATCTACATGGTCATCAGCAGCGCTGCACCAAGATAGCCCGAACACTCGCCAATATACATGTCATTGTTGATCATGTACATATATGGACAATGAGGTACAAAGTAGCCCTACTTTACATACACAAGATGATGAAACCACAGGTTGAGTTGGACAAGACATGCATCCAAAGCCTGATTCAGAACTATGATGAACTCTCGTCACTCATCACCAATGTTGAGACTTTGTATGCATGGTTGTACAAGAGTTTGGATGTCATGGTGAGAAAGTATTGTAACCCATAAATCAGAACACTCACCGAGGCCAAAGAGAAGAACCAAGTCTGACTGGAGCTCGACAAGTACTTTGATCAGTTGATGCTCATGGACACCCAATGGAGATTTCCAAGTCAGTGCAGATAACATGGGGATGTATATCGCTGGTCTGACCTTGCTTAGGACTATGTTGTGCAATTTATAGAATTATTTGGATAAAGGTTCTAAATTAGTATACTAGGAAGCAATGGAGGCAAAAATTCATTTTCAAGAAGACATCATCAAAAATTACGTAGACACCATTGTGCACTACCAAGATTGGCATCAGTTTGTCATAGAGGATCACAGAGAGGATGTTGATGAGCCAGTCTTTCTACAACCATCCAAGTCTTATGTTGTCTTATCTGGCTGAATCAAAACCATTTTTTTCCCACATGGGTATATGTGTAAACATGATGTAAAATGAAATTCCAAGTGTCATTAGTAGAATGCAAAAAATCATATGTAATGTAAAGAGTTATATGTAATGAAGTTGAAGAGTCATGAGTGTAGCCAAAGAGTCACAAAGGGGAATGTCAAGGGTCACCCCACCCTTTGCTATAATTAGAACCTCATAACTCATAGAAAAGGCTTTTAGGAGCCAAGCTTTTGCTAGGCATTTCTTAGAGAGGGCTTGGAGAGTATTGTGATGAGCCTTGGCTTCTCCACAATGCAAATTGAGCACATATCTTTGGAGGAGTAGGCAGTGTTGACTGTAACGTTCCACCATTGCGGTTCGTGGTTGTCATGGTTATATGTATGGATGGAAATTTCTCTTTATATAATATAATAGAGCCAACATCTCTTCATGCATATGTTGTTATTGTAGTTTGACTATTCTAGTGACTTTAGAAATGTATGTTGTTCAACATACACATTTTTGTGTGAACTATTTCATATACGATTTTATGAATCTTGTTGAAATCATGTTGTTGGTTTAACCCATCACTTTGGATTATCGGCTATTCTAATTTCCAACTTGTGATTACATTCAACTTGTGTGCTCCTTTTAGGTTGCATACTATTACAGGCTTCTAAGGGGAACCCTTCCTTTTCCCCTTCATGTGTTAGAACCTCCCCATGCATCTCTCTTGACTCACTGCAAGGTCACACACTTCATTCCGAGAAGGATACCTTACTTACCTCTGCACACTATCACAGTCAAGGCATAGCTTTACTACCCACTATTGGGACTCCTACTCCAAACGGTTTGAGGTCTAGTTGGGACTTCTTACCATGGAGATCCCCTAACATGTTGGCAGGTCCAACACTGTCAACATTTCTAGCGCTAGAAGGAGGGCCAGATGATAAGATGAGTCCTCAAAGTTTGTTTTGAATCTTCCCACATATTTCATAACTAATTGTAAAATTTTTACTCCGAGATGTATGTCTTATGGAAATGAGTTTGAAATCCCATAGGATCTTTGGAATGACTTATCACAAAATGCATATGAAGGTTAAGTCAGAATAGCCTAGCTTAGACACAAATTTTTCTTTGCGAGTCTCTATCATAAGTATGAAATCTATGAGGATTACATGACCTTCTCGTTGTTTGCTCAAGCTTTGAGGGAACCCATTGAAATGGTGTGTCACACTACCCTATCAATCTGTTCACTCTCTTAATCACTTCGTTGTAGAGATGGATTGTGATTTCCATCATTTTGACCTTAAAGCACTTAACAAAAAAAATATGCAATTATGAAAAGCTCCTGATGAATCCTTGTTACATTTTTGGGAATGCTTTCGTAATGTATCATTTCAATTCCCGGACGATGAAATTGACTGGAAATTTCTTCGTGAAAATTTTCAATATCTTCTTCACATATCTAAAAATGCACAAGTGTTAGAATCATTCAAAGTCTTCCCAACATACCTCTATGTTAGAGCTTCCAAATCTAAGACGAAAAAGTTTGTTGTCACAAGTGACTTTTCGTACTCATCTCATCAAACAACTCTAGCCCTGCAGTGTGAGGTGGGATAAGGTGCGCACCCAACTGTTGAACTGCCACATCCTCCCACCCCACCTGCTCTTTATTTTTGTGTAGATTTGGCTTGCAAGACTATCAGTTGTCACGTGGACTTGTTTCCTCAACCTATATCCTTGAGTTCTATTGATCCTCTGAATCGTACTGTGTTACATTCTCCCATTCTAGACTCCACACTTGTTGTTCACTAGGATCAGGTTGTCAATGTATTTGGTGTTGAGAAACCAACCTACACTATAATTTATGATGAGTATGTGTGGGAATCTGAAGAAGAACCCACAGTGAAGGAGGACCTCCTTCTATATGCACCTCATCTGCTTTTCGCTGACATCTTTGGTGATTCTGCAATTGTTAATTTTCCATGGGAGAATTCATTCCCATAGGTATCAACTTCCGATCATTCAACGAACACACCAAATGTTGGCTTGTCATTGCATAATGGAGAGGACATTTATTCCCTTGCAAATCCACTCAATAAGTGCGAACATTAATTTTTTCATCAACTCCTCGATATGATTCATCAGTTCATGAGGATGCCGATGAGCTTATTGATTTTTCTTATCATAGCTGTCATGATCCCTTTACTCCTTCAGTCGATCATGAGGTTGATTAATTCTTTGTTGATATTTCCAAGCAACCCATGCTTGATGATCTCCCTACTGATGAAGTAAAAACCTCTCAAGTTGTCGAGGCACCTCAGTTCGAGCTTATGGTTATGTCAGGTCTGATTGTCTTGAGGTTGATTCCACTTCAAATTAGAAATCTATTGGAACACCCAAGGCTCCTCATCACTCTCTTGTTTACATTGAACATCAATATAATTCATAGATGTCACATCCTCCACCATAATCACGTGATCCTATAGGTCATGCATTGGAGGAGTCATACACAACAAGCACTCTTTCTAAGTGAAAGTTGTCTTTCTTTCTTATGTTTTTTAATTTGTCACGGTCAAAAGATTATATATGCTTATCACATGCAGGCAGTCTCTTTCATAATTAGGATAGGTTTGCAAAATGTTTATCTTGCACTTTTATTCTTTTCATTTTTGTGGACATTTTTAAACATGGAGCATGTTGGTCTTCACTATTATATCTTTCTTGTTCGCTGGTTTACATGATTACATTTATCATGAACCACACCTTCACCAACATGGTTCAACCAATGCATCAATGGTTGCATTCGAAATATCACTTTACATGAGCTTGCCCATGCACTATTTAGTTTAAGAGTAGGAGTAGTGTTTTATTTCTTGTTTTTCTTTATTTGCATGCTTGCTTTGTTTACATTGTTTGTGTTACTTGTTGGTTTTCTTTTCTTTCTTACTTTTATTTCATTTACTTCTATTCTTTGCTTTCTTGTTTTTTTCTTGTTTTACACCCATAGGTTTAGCTTCATATGAAACTGTGTGTGGCTCTTGAGACAAGCAAGGTCAGTACAAGAGGATTTGTACAACTATCAACACTTGGTTATCTATTGTCCTCTCTCCTTATGAAGAGTTTTTTATCTTCAGTGAATGATACCCTGATGGAAAATATGTTCTGTTCAGAGTGAATCTTGGTGAAAACACAATGCTTGTGCTTTTAACTAGTACCACCTACTCTAATTGGTTTTTTTGGGTTAACCCTTTTCAGGTCAGTGAAGTAGACTATGATGAGGGGGAAAACCTTAACAATTATTGTTAGAGGTATGTATAAAATACTTCTCTAAAGGGATAACCTATTCTACTTTAAATAAGTTGGGATCACTCTTCCGACTCTAAAATAAATAAGTGGCGATGCACAATTATTATAAAAAATAAAAAATAAAAAAGAAAATAAAAAAAAATGAAAAAATAAATAAGGTGAAAGAAAAGAAAGGCTTCTGTTGCAGAGAGGTGATGCAAGTAACTCCGCTGTGGTACTAACCAAGCTTGCTGATAGTGGAGCAATGCTTATGTTCCTGTGTGACCCCACCAAGGTACTGTCTTGGCCTTCTGGAAGCGAAGCAACACTAGAAATGAAACTAAGACTCTGACATTTATATTACTTGTGCACAAATATACCCCTCATGCCCAATGGAAACAACTTAGTCGACTTGGCTTAGTATCTATGCTGACCAATCCAGAGAATAGTAGGGACTATATATTTAACTCGAGCTTAGTGTTGAAGTCATGATGATAAAATAATCGAACAATACTTTTGAGGAGTTAGACTCCCTTTCACAAACAAGGTACATACATAGAGCTGGAGTTATACGAGTGAGTCACCAATGTTGTAGCAGCTACAACCAACCTCCAAAATTTTGACATCGCTTCATTTTCAAGCCTCCCTCGAAATCATAATAGTTATCCTTCACTGATCAGATACTTGTTTTTATTTGAATTTATCTGTCGCTTACTAGTTGGTGTTCACTTACTTTTTTTGTTAACTAAACACAATTTGATCGAACACTTGGTTCACATCCAGTCTCTGTGTTGTCTTAGAAAACTGCGCAATCCTGGAGGGCAATCTGTCTTCCCCTCAGGAATTATGCAGAGCAACCCAAAAGCTTCCCTGCACTAAAAAATTGCACACAATAGACAAGCCAACCTTACTCTGGAAAATTATGTGGAGAAGGCTATCTAGCACTTCTCTCAAGAGATGTGCAGAGTAGGCTAGTAGCCTTGCTCTAGAAAATTGCGTAGAGATAGCTAGACAGTTGGCACCACTCAACCCAGAATCAACGCAAAAGATTTTCCCTCAGTGATATTTTGTTGCATGTGCCGGTAGGTTGCTTGGTTCTCTCTAGAACTACACAATCCTTCCTTGCATGTCACGAAACTTCTCCCAAAAAAGGAAAAAGAAAAAAGAGAAAAGGCATCCCTAGATTTTAGGGGTCTACTTTTAGCAGCAGGAGTTACATGCAAAATCGATTTTAGAAACTTCCCCCCAAGTGTCATTTTTTCCTGGATTTTTGTCATGCCCGTCATAAACCCTAAGTTCTCCAAATCTATTTAAACAATGCCTTAAAGCTTATTCTTCGCATTCAATATTGGAGCTTTGGCATTCCAGAGGCATCTAGGAACCTTTGGCATAGTCAGCGCAACTTTTTCGGGTAAGTTTTGCTTTTCATGTATTTTGCCACTTTTTCTGTCACTTTATATTTCTTGGCTTGCGTGAGTGTTGTTTTCCTTGTTTTATTGAATGATCACTGGAATTTTAATGTATTTTAACTTGTAGAAGTGTTGTTTCAATTTTTTCATTTCATTTCCTTATTGTCGCATGCATAACATTGTTTCTACACTAACAGTCATCGTTGCGGCGACTCTCTTCATGAGCTTCATCGTTTTACCATTAAACTGATTTATGCACTTAACTGAATTGCATGCATGTTTATTCACTTAGATATGCACCATCACTGCACACACATCTAGTCCTTTTCTTTTTCAGCTTTCCCTTCGGTAGATCTGGGTTGTCTTGGCCCAAATATTGCTTCTCGTGGCATTCACTGAGCATTCTTGGCAGTCAAGACTCTGCCTTGCCTCCAGGAATTGCATAAAGGCTATCCAAAATGGATCCCAGCTATTCTCTATGCAATCCCAGGAGGTAGTGCCCCAATCCTGCCCACTGGAACTGCACATTGCATAGTTCCAACAAGCAACCTAGCTCCACTGATCTACGCATTGTGCGGTTTTAGTCGGTTGACAACCTCTCTGGACTATGCATTGTGTAGTTCCTGTCAGTAGTGAGCCTCATTAGCAGTTAAGACTACACAATGAGTAGTTCTAGCTGACAATCTCTGGGCCTCCCAAAGTCAATGTTGAGAAATCTTGCCCAATAGTCACTAGTTTGTTGCCTGGTTGATTCTCAAGTTTCTTTATGTTTTTTTAGCTGACATTGTCTTGCCATGATTGTCTTCTCTGTCTCCATCTACCACAGGTTTTTAAGTAGCTTCTTAGGAGTACAAGTATCGTGGCCTCCAAGAGAGATGGATCAAAAGGCATAGTTGAGAGCAGTACTCAAGACGTGGTTGAGGAGGTGCCTATGAGCTTGCCTATGTACATAAACACACACCTATTCATTGAGAAAGACATCAAGATCAAATGGAAAGACATCAACATTATTTTTGCAGGTAGCTTTGAGGAGAATATGGAGGATTGACTAGTCTATGTAAACATCCATAAGTCAGGATTGTAAAAGGCTGCATGCAGGTATCCCACCTTCCCATGTGCAGATGTGATCCACTGGATTATCTCACTCACTGATCTTGAGATTATGATACTGAGTAGTGTTAGTGGAGTAGAGGTTGTTTCCTTAAGGACATAATATTATCAACAGATGTACCATTTTCTACATCCAATTAACAAGATGGATTCACCATTATACACTCCCAACCACAACGTGAATAAAAGAGACATCTTGAATCGTTGTGTAAGGGTCATTGAAGCTCAGGATGGCAGGCAACTAGATATACAAGACAAAGACACTCAAGAAGGCTTACGAAATCTTGGTCATATTTTCATGCCACTTATATGGCCAAGAGAGTATGGAGACCTTCCTGCAAAGTAGGGTTGTTATGTTGGATCAACTAGAAAGTGAAGGAAAACCATTCAACTAGTCTGACATGTTGGCTCTCCTGCTAAAAGTGCATGTTTCCAATGCCCAAAGTCTACCCAAGGATTAGCAAGAAATATGCCTCATGTCGACCTTCCTGCTCGATGCAATATTTGCCCATCAGTAGTTTCCTGGCATGCGCTGGGCTTCGACACCTTCAGAGAATGTTGTGAATGTATATTGAAAGTTTCTTTCAGAGTGTAGCTATAGAGGAGTCATGGCTAGAATTTATGACCACTTCATCATCCCTTTGTACACGATGATCCTTGAACAACCTCTGCCTTGCATGTCCCAAGAAGTAACAAAGGCATTGCTGAACATTGCAAATTCATACGCCTCACCCAATGATGCCTTCATTAGGATGTACATTGTAGAAAGGATCTGCATTTGTTGTCGAGGTTTGCCACGAACAAGCTAGTCATCTTGAAGGTTGAATATCACATCTCGATAGGGTTATCAACTAGACTGCATAGGAAGAAAAAGGAACCATGGCCTATCATTTCTTTATAGATTGGCTTGTACATGATCCAGAGTTTGAAAGAAGTAGATTCTGAGGTCGAGGAGTTCAAGAATTTTCATTTCAACACCAAGAATTTCATTCCGTATGATCCACATGGCTTATTCATGGACCACACTATGAGAGTCTACCATTCTTGTACCCACAGGGCATGTCATTGGCTAGAGGAAGACCCATGGAGATATTTCTATAATTCCTCTAGGCTCAATGAACTAGTCAACATGGCAGTAGAGTGGCCAGTATCGCTCAAGGCAACAACACCATAGGTAGCAACAAAAACAACAACAGTAAGAAGTAAATTGGCACAAGACAAAGGCAAGAGGAATATTTTCGAAATCGCAAAGGTGGAGCAGAGCTACAAGTTTAAGGAAGATCCACTTGTTGAAAGAGTAGCTTTGGAGATAGAAGCAAAGAGGTGACAATGCAATAGGAGAGGAGGCCATAAAAGAAGAGATAACTAAAGGATGGAAGAGATGGAGAGGAAGTTGTAGGAAGTAGAGGAGAAGATCAAAGAAGAACAAGAGTTGCACAGAAGAGATAAGGAAGTGGAATAAGAATAGGAACAATAACAATAGGAAGTGCAGGGTGCACAAATAATGCAAACTATGATGGTATAGGTTGAAGACTCAGATCTAGTAGCAGATGAGGAATAGGGTGAGTAGTTGCGGGAATAGGAGCTTAATCAGTAGGATGAACCAATGGATGAACAGATGGATTCAAAGATGGAACAACTAGAATAGGATTTGGACATTGACCTCAAGCCAAAAGAAATTGAGGCCAGCCCACAAGCTTCACTAGCTGTAGCAGCAGATCAACTACTAAGTGAACAAGGGGATATTTTTATCCTTGTAGATAATTTGGGAACAAATGTGTACAACATAGTCTTTGACGAGTCATGGTACAAAGTTGTACAGACAAGTAGATCACATGTCCTGGATGAGCATGCATCACCTATGTACTTTGAAGAACTGGTGATTGTGTAAGATGCTCGAAGACATGCATCTTCCCTGGCCAATTCGATGAAGACTTATGCCGATGTCACAAGCTCAAGTGTGAAGTTATTGATAGCATAAATGAGCGCATGGCGAAGGAATTGCAAGAAGCCAGGCAGAGAAAGGAACAATCAACAAGATCCTCCACAGTAGAGAGGAAGAAAGCAATACTTTCTGAAGTATCCACTCTTAATACATTCATGTGGAGATTGTATGATGGGTTCATCACTGTTCACAAGGCAGTTTTCCATCTACATGGTCATTAGCAGTCCTGCACCAAGATAGCACAAACACTCACCGATATACACGCCATATTTGATCATGTACAAACATGGACATTGAGGTACAAAGGATCCCTACTTCACTTCAACAGACAGATGAAGGCACAGGTATATTTGGACAAAGCATGCATCTGGAGCCTGATTCAGAACTATGAGGAACTCCCACCACTCAACACTAATGTTGAGCCTTGGTATGCACGATTTTACAAGAGTTTGGATGTCGTGGTGAGAAAGTATGGCACCCTGTTAATTAGAACACTCACCGAGGCCAAAGATAAGAATGAAGTCTAACTAGAGCTTGACATGTACTTTGATCAGTTGATGTTCAAGGCCACCAATGCAAATTTTCAACTCATTGTAGATAACATGTGGATGTATATCACTGGTCTAGCCTTACTCGGGACTAAGCTGCACATGTTACATGATGATTTGGACAAAGGTTCCAAATCAGTATACCCAGAAGTAATGGAGGCAAGAGTTCATTTCTAGGAATACATCATCAAAGAGTATGCGGAAAACAATGGGTACTACCAAGCTTGGCATCAATTCGTCACTGAGGATCATAGAGAGGATGTTCATGAGCTAGTCTTTCTATAGCCATCTGAGTCTTAGTGTTGTCTTATTTGGCTATCTCAAGCCCATTTTTGTCCCACATGGGTATATGTGGAAAATGTATTATTGTTGTAAACATGATGTAAAGTGAAATTCCAAGTGTCATTAGTGGAATGAAAACAACCATATGTAATGTAAAGAGTTATATGTAATTAAGTTGAAGAGTCATGAGGGTAGTTGAAGAGTCACAAAGGGGAATGTCAAGGGTAACCCCACTCCTTTTTATAAATAGAACCTCATAACTCATAGAAGATTCTTTTGGGAGATAATATTTTGCTAGCCATTTCTTAAAGAGGGCTTGGAGAGTATTGTGGTGAACCTTGGCTTCTCCACAGTGTAGAGTGAGTACAACTCTTTGAAGGAGTAGGCGGTGTTGACTATAATGTTCCACTATTGGGACTAGTGTGGTTCATGGTTGTATGTATGGATGGAACTTTCACTTTATATTGTATAACGGAGCTAGCATGTATTCATGCATATATTTTTATTGTAGTTTGACTATTATGGTTACTTTAGCAATATATGTTGTTCAACTTACACATTTATACAAGAACTATTTCACATATGATTGTACAAATCATAGTGAAGTTGTGTTGTTGGTTTAACCCATCAATTTGGATTTTCAACTATTCTGCTTTCCAACTCGTGATGTAATTTAGCTCGTGGGTTCCTTTCAGGCTACATACTATTACAGACTTCTAAGAGGCACATTTCCTTTTCCGCTATGTGTATTAGAACCTCCCCATGGATCTTTCTTGACTCGCTGCAAGGTAACACACTTTATTCTGACAAGGATATCTTGCTTACCTCTGCATGCTATCGCAGTCAAGGCATATATTTACTACCCACTGATTGGATTCCTACTAAAAATGGTCTGAAGTCTAGTTAGGACTTCTTACCGGGGAGATCCCCTGACATGTTGGTGGGTTTAGCACCATCAACAGGTTGTCAGTAGTACTACAAGGGAATAAGAAAACACCTTGGCCCACTTTTCATCTACAAGTGGGACCTTACATCATCATGAACTTGAAGGTTGCATAAGCTAAAGTCAAAACATTAGATAACTTCAGGTTTCACACGATATATTACCATTAGTACGATACCAAGGTAATTTGCAGGAAACCTTGTGCCTAGCTACATTTTTCTTGGCCATGCAGGGATATTATTAGGCCAGAAGAGACAAAGATGAAGAAATGTTAAAGTGCATTTATGCCTCACACGCTAGATGAACATGTAGGCCATTTACATGCATCTTCGATGAAGAACATGACTATGGAGGCAAGGCAATCAAAAGAGCACACCCCAGTCAGCATTAAATGTAAAATTAAGGTTTCTCATAGTCTAGAAAAGGAAAAAAGCCACAATTTTAAAGAAAACCCATCTATCTTGAGAGTGGATATGGTAACAGGTAGAAATAGGAAGCGACAACATGAAGAGCATAAGATAAAAGAAGAAGAAGAGAAGGTGAGTCAAGAAGAAGAGAAAAGGCAGAAGGAAAAACAAGAAAAGGAGGAAAAGGAAAAAATGTAGATGCAAGAAGAAGGATTGAAAAGGAAATAGGAAGAAGAAGCAATGCTTATGAAAGAAAAACAAGAAAAACAAGATCAACTATAGGAAAATCAAAATGAATAACACCAGGATAAAGAACTTTCTCATGAGATTCAAGAGCTTATAGTTGTTTAAGACATGAAAGTAGAAAAGAGGCAATAGAATCAAGATGTTAATCTCATTCTGAGCACGAATTAGATCATCATTTAGTCTTTTCCTCCTTCCAAAGATGGGTAAGCTCTAGGTGATGAAGTGGAAATTTCTCTTTTAGATGATAGTCTAGTCATGGATATTTGCATCTTGAATTTTGATGAACTTAAAAGAAAGATAGTGTGAGAGAGAAAGAATCATTTCCATAATGGCCCTGCAAATCATGGTTTTGTCAATATAGAAAGGGTGATTGTCATAGACACTACGAAGAATCCACAAACCATCACCACAACCAAGTTATCCTTTGCAAGAGTCATAAAGTCTAATATTGATTATTTAATAGGAGAGAACAAACAACTAGAAAAGGACTTGACCACTATGAGACACTGGGTAGAGCAACTCCAAGTAGAGAGTCAAAAGTCTTCCACAAAGTTCTATTTGATGTAATTTTAGCAATCCATATTTAGCAAGGTCCAGATATTGGGAGACACCATGACGAATCCTTATGAGGAGTTGGTCACCTTGCATAAGGAAGTTGTTATTTGGCACAACATGCAGAAGAAATAACAAGATAATGCAGAATCTCTAAAAGTTACTGATGCAACTATCATTGTGATTCATGAATGGGGAATTAAATATAGAGATGAAACACTAGAACTGGTCAAGAAGATAAGGCAACAAGATGAGTTAGAAAGGGTAGACCTCAGAATGCTCATACATAAGAACAAATACCTCAACACATTTATAACTAGTATCCTATCCTCTTATGCATGATTCTACAACAATGTGGATTCCTTGGTGCAAAATCACAAGATTCCCTCATTTGGCACATTTACAGAGGCTAAAAGAAGAAATATAGGAAGGAAATAAGTTGTACTATACTTTAAATAGCTTAAGAAAATATCCACCAAAGAAGGCTTAGATATTGAAAAGAATACTATCCAAAAGTACATTGGTGGCCCTCCCAAGATCAACACTATTTTTTCCTTGTTGAAGAAGGAAACTCAGAATGGTTCCAAAACTATCTACATCGAAATGATGGAAGATAGAGTCAACTTTCACCCTAAAATTATGAAAATTTGGAGGAGATCATTGCATAATAAAAATATTGGAATTTTTATGTAACTAAATATTCTCAAGTTGAATTTGTCGAACTATAGTCTCCTCAAACTCAAACTTAATGTCTATTTCATATTATTAGGCTCTACCCTCTTTTGTCTCATATGGGTTTTGTATTTTGGTACTTTGAAATAAATGTAAATGTAATTCCAAATAATTTAATGTGGAATATGAAAAGTAACTAGTCAATAAAATAAAAAAGATGTAAAAGATTCATGAGGTAATTCCAAAGGTCACAAAGGGAGATGAAGAGTCGTCTCATTTTTTATAAATAAGCCCTCAAGAAAAGGGCTTCGAGCCAAAGAGGCTTGGAGACAGATTTTGAAACCTAGGCTTCTCTTGTGTAGCATAGGAAGAGTAATATTCTTTGCAGAGAAGCATGTTTTTACTTCGTGTTCTACAATTGGGGCTAGTTCTACATCAATGTAATTGTATGCTTGGGACTTTCACTTTCTTAATGAGAAGCTCTCAGAGTCGCCACATCTTCATGCATAGGTCATGAATGTTGTAAGACTATTCTTTATATATTTGCAATATATGTGGTATCACTTATTTTCTAGTTAATTTAACGTCTTAAATTTCTCTACATAAATGATCAATCTGGGTATTGTAAACTGATGAAGTGTGGTGCACCATATGTGCTTAGTTAACCTTTTTCTTACTTCGTTGTTTTATAGTTTATGTTGTTTTTGGGGTTTTGTTCTTGTTGGTGTCCTAAAGTGTCTAATGCAAATGGAAATCCTAATCAAAGTTTTCAAAAAGGTTTTCAAACTTGCAATGATGAAATCAATTACTAAAAGAAAATAAAAATGTACCTAAATTCTAATTAAACCAAACAGTGAGCTAGTGACTATGAAACCCAGTATCCTTGCTACTGTATAAAAAGAAAACTGAACTTAAAGCAATTCAAAAACTGTAAGCAAAGTAAACTAAATCATATTACATCAACTCATATTCTGACCCCATTCGACTCGCTCTGGCTATAGGAGGTAATCATAAACAAATTGAGTAATATGATATCTAAATTGCATAAAATGAAACTAAGATCAAACTACGCATTCATACTTCAATCCCTCACCATTCTACTCGCTCTGGCTATAGAGGTAACTGAAAATGACATGAGTAGTATAATCACTAACTTGTAGAAAAATAAACTAATATCAAACTACGCATTCATACTTCAATCCCTCACCATTCGACCCGCTCAGGCTATAGGAGGTAACTGAAAATGACATGAGTAGTCTAATATCTATCTTGTAGACAAGTAAATGAACAAAGCAAAAATGAAAGAAATAAACAGTGCTCGAATTAGAAATAAGAAAATAAATCAGTAGAAGGACAAGATAATTCCATCATGTCATTAGTCATTAAAAAGCTATGTGCATTACTAATCTATAATCAACCAGTTGAACACACTTACATGAATTAAAATTGCATGAATGAAAAATCTAATCTATCAAACTTGAAAGCAATCAAATGACATAATGAGATCAAAGCAAAATTTACAAAATGAAATCTACTCTATCTACCTTACATTATAATATGCTCCATGACATCTACTTCACATCTCCTTCCATGTTGAGAACATCAAAGCTTTATTCAAATTCTTAAAAATTACAAAGTACAACAAAGCTCTCCAAAGCTTTCAAAAGCCATCAAGGAAGAACTACAAACTCCAAGCTAAAGAACTCCAAACTCTAAGCTTACAAGATGAGACTAATAAGCTAACAAATGAAGGAGAGAGATATCCTATTTATACAAAAAGATGAGAAGCCATCTCATTAATTAGAGTCCATGAATCTCTCCCTCTACCTCTAGAGTCTTAATCAAAATAGGAACTGATAAGACACATGTCTTTTAGAGTTACAATACAATTAGGAGATGTGACACATATCCTCATGATCCCATGATTCTTTCCACTCAAATTCGAATTTGGCTTTAGAGCGCCACATAAGGGTCTTCTAGAAGCTTCCTTTCAACCTACACATGTCAACAATCTCAACCCATTTGTTAGGTATAAGCATATGCACATTATTTCCTAATTTTTAACCACAAATTCACTTAAAAGGCTTAGAACTAATAAAGATTGGAAAAACATAAATGTGGCCCAATGATAATGAAAGTGGGATGAATGTGGTGACATAGTAGTGGAATGGAGGTGATATAATGGACATAATAGTGAAAGTGTAATGGAAATGAATGACATTTTCAAGACTCAACACTTATCCTAACATTAATGAACTATTTTTTTAACCTTAGTATGCATCTCATTGAATGTGTGTTGCCATATTATTATGCTTGTTGTTTTTTTTTGAACTATTTTCTGGGTTAACTAACAGTACTTGTGTGCCCCTTTTAGGATATGTATTATTACTTTCTTTTAGGGGACTGAAATTCCCCCCCTTTGATGTGAATGAACCTTTGATACATTACACTTGAGATAAGATAAATTTGTACACTTTATCACCAAAGTCATGCATACTTCATCTTATGTGTATGTTGTAGCCAACGCCTACCTTTAAAACTACCACTTTTTGTAATTAATTGTATCCTAGTTGGGGCTCCTACTCCAAACTATGTGGGCTCTGATTAGGAATTTAGAATGGGGAGATCTCATTCCCCCTTGGTGGCTTCCAACATCACCAACATGTAGTTATATAAATAGGTAGAGAAATAATTTAGCAAAATAGTCCTTTTCTTGCATAGTTATTGTAAAACCCTCCTCCAACATCTACCCAAGAAACCGACTAGCCAGGGTAAACATACAACAAGAGGCTACTATGATATGATTCAACCTTCTAGGTAAAATTAAAGAAATGAAATTGATAAAAACACAACACACATACCTCCCTTAGGTGCTTCAGGACCCCAAGGAGCTAATCCACCACTCTAGGTGCCCAACCCCTTAGTTAACTTAGCATTTAGATGAACTAATCCAAAAGTCGCTCCCATGAAAAGGCATGCATGCAACTCTAACCCTATATTCACTCTCACAAGCTTTCTTGCTAGCAACCAGAGATTAAATCTGTCAGTGCTATGCTAGCAACTTCGGTATTTGAGCAACTTTTTAAGGCCCATAACCCAGGTCACTGTCTAGAATTGAACCATCTCTTCAAATAATTAAAATAACATGGAAATGACAATACTAAAGAAAATAATTATTCAAGACCTTGACTGGACCCCTACTAGCCATGACAGGCATTTTTTCAAACACTTAGTAAATATGCAACCTACAGGTGTAAATAATAGATATGAGCATAGCGGTCTCATACTTATATGAGATTCGGGAGGAAACATTGCTTCCTTATCACTTCAACTACCATTCCATCCATTAGTTCATAGATACATTGATCATTCAATTACAAGTAAAATCATGATGAAAGCCACAAATGGTTGTTGTCATAAAACATGTAAATAACAAACATAATAGGGACAAAATTATCCATGAAATCACAACCATATAAACCATGTATAATCCATCATAATACTCATACAAATACAAACATAAATAACCTTTCATTAATTATGAAAAATCCAAACCCGGGATAAGACTTCCACGTTTGACCGAACCATAGAATGGTTGAGCCAAATCTCTCTTCAGTCATTCAACCTCGTTACATATTCCATGCATGAATGTGGGATATCATAGAACACATTAATAAAAAACCATCCACGGGTTCCAGAGGCCATCCACCTCAACCCATCAAACAATGACTCCACCTCATGATTGGACATCACCAAAACCATCATTTGATCGGTCTCTATCCCAACCGTCCAAGGCTCCACAGTGTTTGTTACAAACCATCTCCTAGGAATAGAAAATCAACCCATGGATGTAGCCGGGCTCCATATAATTTGTCCAACCAAGGTTCCAAGACTAGTAACTAAACCCACAACTATTGTCGATCTTTGACAATGTTTGTTCAACCATGGCTTTTAGGGCTAATAATTCCACACACCAAGGGCTTCTAGAGGATTTGTCCGGCCAAGGCTTCGAGGACTAATAACTCAACCCAAGTTGTTAGAGGTCTTCCAAAGCATTTATCCAACCAAGGATGTGGGACTAGTAACTCAACCCAAGCCGTTACAGGGCTTCCAGACTGTTTTTCTAACCAAGGCCTCTATGAACGAATAACTCAACCCAAGCTAAGGAAATATTAGAACCAACCAAAAAAAAAAATGAAAGTAAACCCACAATCACTGTGGAGCGATAAAAAGGTGTCTTTGTAACTCCTAATTACCTCACATTAATTGTCAACCCAGGGACGAGTTTTAATTTCAAGAGTGTACTCAGTCTGAGGCGGCTATTTACTCAAGAGTAATTTTTGTAGTATAGTGCTTAAAATCCAAAAGTAAATGAAAGCTAGAAACAAAATCTAATTGGAACAACAAGAAACTGAAATGTTATAAACTAAATCATTCACTCAAACAACCATCAATCGAGGATACAGTAGCACTAATTCATTCCTCTAGAAATTGATGCAATTAAAATCAAACTGGAACATGACAATCAATGTGGGAACGAGGAAGCAATAACCAATGTTCTCTACAGTTGACAGCCCTGCTTTAAAGAAATTAAAAGGAAATCGAAATTGAACTGAAGCTGCTATTGAAAGTAAACTAGCAAAACTCTTTAAAAGCAAACTCTTGCAATTAATCAACAGAAATGAATAGCAAAGTAAATGGACAACAAACTGGAATTAAAGGAATCAAATAACCAATCCTATTGAACAACAATATGTAATGAATATCAATCAAACGGAACAACAAATGGAATGAAACCATAATTGAAATAGAATAGCAAAGCTTTATATTTGAAATGAGCATCATAACAATATACGTTGAGAAGGATAATAATATCTGTTATGATGGAAAATAACAACCACACGATTCAATCTCAACTTGTGCAATAAAACAATTTCATAAAATATTATAACAACTCGCTGCAAAAACGTGAAACTGTAAGGTAATACAATTCAAAGAAATAGGAACTAAATCAAACCATCACACGGCGAAAATTAGAAAGATATAATACAACAGCAGCATACTCCACCAAAGGCTGGGCCCTTAGCCGCCAGCGGATGCTGCTGGGCTACTTGAGATGAGAAGAATGTACAACAACCCTTTTATTCATTCATCCTCAAAATGTGAAATAATTACAACATCAAAAGCTTTGAAGATTACAATGGCAATGCAACAATCCCTATCCTATCATGAATAATCCATCATCATTCTTGAATCTCCAATTCTGAATCCTCAATTCTCCATCCCCAAAGTCATCCTCAAGTCCTCCCCATCTCTGATCTTTGTTTTCATTTAAATAGGGAGATTAGAGAGAAGTTACAATAAAGTTAAGTACAACATGATTTGTATTAAAAAATTGGATTGTTTCCAACCAATTGATCAACAAGAAGATATAATTCCATTCATCTCTCAACAAGAGCAAGACGAATTTGGCTTTGCAGCTGAGATTTGGAGGATAGCCGCAACAGTAAATCTGAGAAACACGTGCCCAAATAACCTTGTGTTTCGCTTGGTACAAGCCAAATTTGGGCAAGCTATTCTTTCATAAAGTTAACTGGGTCCGTTTTGGACAAAACCCATGTTCCAGATTTTCCAGATTCTTCTCCATTTGCTCAGAATCTCAACCGCAAAACTGTCACTCCTTATTCCAACGCATTTCTGAGTTGGCACTTTTAATGATCAAATCTTCAATCTGGAAATTATGTTGGACGCTAAAAATGGTGAATAATGTTATAACCAATTTATTAAAACTATCATTGATAAAATAATTCATAATCATCAATTTATTAGAAATAAAGGAGAATAAATAATATTCATCCATAAGAGCATAAATCATTTATAAAATGGATTTAAATAATAAATTATAATAAATGATATAATAGAGAAGAGTAAAAATGGATGAAATAAGTGTTACAAAGTAGTCGTATTCACGGCCCAACACACCCCCACACCGAATATATTATATGTCCTCATGCAACAAAAACTGAATATGTTGCATGTCCTCATGCAACCCAAATACAAAACCCATGTGGTAACCAAGCAATAAAATTTGTTCATCTCAGCTCATAAAATAGATAGAACAAATGAATTCTTCCTCAATTAATGAATATTCAATTTTAGCAATCTTGATGAAGGCATAACAATTAAGTTGCAGCAAAATATGATATAAATAACAACAACTTTCATTAACCATTTTCCCAAAAACTACAAACCAGATTTTGTTGAAATGTTGCAAGTAGATTTGTAATATATGAATGCCTCTATGATCCAAAAATCAGATCATTTTGATGCATGGATCATGAGATATAAGCAAAATGTTTGTAGGTGAGAGTGCACGATTTCCGAAATTTTATGAACTAATTTAACTTGAAATGATCTGGGTTTGTGTATTTTAATGATACCTCTGTGTTTTTCGGAAATCACAAGAATTGAGTGCATAGTTTTAAAAGTATTATGAAAATCAATTTGTGCACTGTGTAAAAATGAAATTGTATGCCTTAAATGAGAAATAAAGTAGAAAACATCCATCATGCATAGCAATTCCTCCCCCTCTCTGAAGAATTAGCATGCCCTCATGCAATGCTAGAAAACAAATAGAGGCGGTTGCTACCAGCTGTTGAATTCTATGCTTGGTGTAAAACAACATGGAATAAGGGAGGTGTTTAGAATGAATAAAGATGGCAATGGATGATAAAGAATATGAAGAACATAGTTATAAGAAAGAAATGAATGAAAGCAACACTCCCCTAAATGGAAAGATAATATGCCGCTGAAAAATGGGAAGTGGTAAAAATGTGGAATGAATGATGATAAATAAGGCTCAAAATGGATTTTCATGAAATTCTCCTAAATTTGTAATAAATAAAAAAATTATGCTATTTTACCTCAAGTTTTACCTCCAAAAAGAAAAATGTGAAATGACATATATGTACTGTCATTTGTTGAAGCTGATGTAGGCAGAGTTGGTACTGAAAGTCATGGAAAAGGTGGAATCTAGGTAAGCACATAATGTCTGAAGAATTGTTCGTGTTCGCAAGTTGCTCGAGCCTCTTCTGTTAGTTGCAATAGTGTGGTCATGCTGTGAATAGAATTTCCCCTGCATACTTGTTGTTCTCCTGTAAACAAATCACACTTGTGCATACAATGTTCTTGAATCCATAGTGTTAGTTTTGAATAGCAACAGATAAAATGCATGCAAAAATTTCAATGAGAAAAACTTTTGTATACATGCAATACTAATATTTT
The DNA here is from genome assembly GCA_000404065.3 of Pinus taeda. Taxonomy (NCBI): domain Eukaryota; kingdom Viridiplantae; phylum Streptophyta; class Pinopsida; order Pinales; family Pinaceae; genus Pinus; species Pinus taeda. Next base: position 299,584 of record APFE030124958.1, on the reverse strand, counting down.
ATCAAATTAACAAGCTATGGCAAAGTGAAGTAATCATATCGCATGCTATCCCATAATGCATACATTCCCTTCTCCAATTGGAAAAGAGATTCCATGACCATAAATCATATGAAAGGTGTTGTGCTGATGGCAAGACAAGGGAATGACAATACAACAGTAGAGTACGCAAATCAATGATAACGAGAGTTATGGTTATAATGAGAACAACGTGTATAAAGATAGTTATGAATAAAACATAGGATGCTTTGGATTGATGATAAGTTATGAAAAGAGAAAAAGAACGACAATATGCCAAAAATATGCTTTGCTGACTGTATTCTAGCTGAAAAATGATGTGATTGATCATAAAACAATTTATCATGCATAAAGGTTCAAAATAGGGATAAAAATTAAGGAAATAACTTCTCTGATAAAAATAAAAAATAAGAAAAGGGTATTATAGTAATAATTGACGATAAGATATAACTTTAATACCATAAGCAGAGCCTCTACTGCCAGCAGGCATCCATAGCCTCGGTAGGGTTGCTTTTTAACCCATATGAGCTAGGATCCTCAATTTATAAGGAAAATGTGTAAGGAATGGAGCATTTTGATGATGTGGTTGATTGGGTTGCGTGAATGGTTTTGATGGGCAAGCAAGATATTTTGGAAGAGCTGGTGGAGAATATGAAGAATGTGCTTGTGCTACAAGATGAGGGAGAGTAGTCATGCAATCATAAGGTGAACCATGCCAAGCTTGTAGACAAAATTGCTGGTGGTTATATTGAGATTGACATGGCTGCCCTAACACATTAGTATTCCATAATGGATTATGCAAGTAAGAAAGTGGAGAGGAAGTGTTTTGAACCATACCTGTAGGCCATGATTTCCATCGTTTTGACCTTGTTGCAGCTTCCTTACCTCTTTGATATGCTACTTCCATCCTAGATAAGGAAGAGTGAGTATCTATGGGATACTCCTTTTGGTCATTAGTGAAAAACACTTCATCAAATTCTTGATTTTTATGAACTTGCAAAACAACCAATTTTGCATTTAGAGAGCTAACAAAATCAACTTTAAAATTTTCAAATAAAACATTGATTTCAGCTCTTACGTCTCCTATTCTTGTAGCAGATTTGGAAAAGAAAGAACAAACATCTCTAAAATTCTTACCAGCCTTGGAGATTCCTCTTGAATACCTTATGCACAACTCACAAACATCATCATATGATAACTGAAAAACATCACTTTTTCCTATCAGATTTAAGAGTTCTAAAAATTCATCTTTGATCCCTTTAAGAATAAGTGTTTTTAAGATCTCTTTTTGCAAATGCTTATGCTTTGATTTTTGAAGGTTATATTGAAATCGATCCACATAGTCCTCCAAACTTTCATCTTCCCCTTGTATCATACCGAAAATATCTTCATTGGATTTGCAATAGTCTTGATACTTCTTCAAGAATATGTTCTTCATGTCCTCCCATGATTGGATGCAATTCCCACCTAGGCTCATGAACCATCGGAGAGCTTCTCCTTTTAGAGTAAGAGTAAACACTTTCAATCTTTGATCATTAGTACAATAATCATATCCTCTACAAAGTATTTCGAACTCAAATAAGAATGTATCTGGATCTTCATTTGCTAAACCATGAAAATTTGGTAAAGATGGGGGAATTATGTGCATTTGTGTCACTCCTCCTAGATCTTTGATAGGAAATTCAAAAGTAGAAACGTGATCCATTTCTTACCATAGTATAAGATGTTCTTCATGTGTTTCTTCAAGGCTCCTTCTTCAAATGTTCCTGTCAAATGGTTAGTGAAATGGGTGGTGCTTACATCACCACTTGCATGAGATCATGTGATCCATTTTTTAAAAATTTCTATCTTTTTCCTAATCATACAAAAATTCAAACATCTATTCCTACCCTCGGTTCTTTAACAATTATGTTGGAAAGCGGGCGGGGGAGCAGGGCTTTTACATGCTCTGTACGCAGGTTCTTACCTTCCATTTTTAGTACCCAATTCATTCCTAACAGGAACTCATTAGATGCACACTACTCTTTAAAAATGGCTACACTCTCCCCGGCAACGGCGGCCAAAATGTGGACCGATAAAAAGGTGTCTTTGTAACTCCTAATTACCTCACATTAATTGTCAACCCAGGGACGACTTTTTATTTCAAGAGTGTACTCAGTTTGAGACGGCTATTTACTCAAGAGTAATGTTTTGCAGTATAGTGCTTAAAATCCAAAAGTAAATGAAAGATGGAAACAAAATCTAATTGGAACAGCAAGACACTGAAATGTTCTAAACTAAATCATTCACTCAAACAACCATAAATTGAGGATACAGTAGCAATAACTCATTCCTCTAGAAATTGATGCAATTAAAATCAAACTGGAACAAGACAATCAATCTGAGAATGAGGAAGCAATAACCAATGTTCCCTACAGTTGACAGTCCTGCTTTAAAGCAATTAAAAGGAAATTGAAATTGAACTGAAGCTGCTATTGAAAGTAAACTAGGAAAATTCTTTAAAAGTAAGCTCTTGCAATTAATCAACAGAAATGAAAATCAAAGTAAATGGATAGCAAAATGAAATTAAAGGAATCGAATAACCAAACCTATTGAACAACAATCTGTAATGAATATCAATCAAACGGAACAGCAAATGGAATGAAACCATAATTGAAATAGAACAACGAAGCTTTATATTTGAAATGAGAAGCATAACAATATACGTTGAGAAGGATAATCATTTCTGTTATGATGGAAAAGGACAGCCACACGATTCAATCTCAACTTGTGCAATAAAAAAATTTCATAAAATATTATAACAGCTCGCTGCAGAAACATGAAATTGTAAGGCAATACGATTCAAAGAAATAGGAAATAAATCAAACCATCACACGGCGGAAATTGGAAAGATATAATACAACAGTAGCATACTCCACCAGAGGCTGGGCCCTTAGCCGCCAGCGGATGCTGCTGGGCTACTTTAGATCAGGTGAATGAACAGCAACTCCCAAATCATATATTAATCATCAAACTGTGAAATCATTACAACAGCTAAAGCTTTGAGAATTACAACATGCAACAATCCCTTTTCCTCCTATTCTATCCTATCCCATCATCATTCTTGAATTTCCAACTTTGAATCCTCAATTCTCCCTCATTTTTCCATTCTTTTTCCCCTCAAAGTCATCCCCCTCTCTGATCTCTGTTCTGATTTAAATACAAAGAGAGCAGAGAGTGGTTACAACTGTGATAATTACAATATGATCATTATTACAAAATTGAATTGTTTCCAACCTATTGATCAACAAGAAGATATATTTCCATCCAGCTCTCAACAAGACCAAGACGAATTTGGCTTTGCAGCTGAGATTTAGAGGACGGCTGCAACAACAAATCTGAGAAAATTGTGCTCAAAGAACCCTACGTTTCTCTCAGTACAAGTCGAATTTCGGCAAACCGTTCTTCGTTAAAGTTGATTGGGTCTGTTCTGGACAAAACCTATGTTCCGGATTTTCCAAATTCTTCTCCATTTCCTCAGAATCTCAACCGCAAAATTGTCACTCCTTATTCTAGCGAATTTCTGAGTTGGCGCTTTTAAAAATCAAATCTTCAATCTGGAAATTACCTTGGAGGCTAAAAATGGTGAATAATGTTATAACCAACTTATTAAAACTATCGTTGATAAAATAATTCATAATCATCAATTTATTAGAAATAAAGGAAGATAAATAATATTCATCCATGAGAGCATAAATCATTTATAAAATGGATTTAAATGATGAATTATAACAAATGATATAATAAAGAAGAGTAAAAATGGATGAAATAAGTATTACAAAGTGGTCGTATTCATAGCCCAACACTGATCAACTTGAATCCCTAAATAGTAATGAAATAAACCCAAATCTTCCATGTCAAAAAATTCCATTAACTTAGTCATCATTACTTCCTGTAATCATGAAATCATCTACATACACAACCAGATACACAACTAACTTTCTAATCTTCTAAACAAAAATATTTGCATCATCTAGATAAAATAACTTATAGTTCAAGTTGAGAAGGTGTTCAGTTAACTTTTCATACCATGCATGAGATGCTTATTTCAGTCCATATAAATCCTTCACTAACGTAGATACCTTTTTCTCTTGGCCTTTGACAGCAAAACCTTCTATATAAAATATATAAACATCCTCCTTCAAATCACCATTCAGAAAGGCATTTTAACATCCATATGGTGTGTCTTCCAACTATGTTAAGCTATAATAGAGAACAAAGTTCTAATCATGCCCCATTTTGTTGTAGGAGAAAATTTCTCTGTGTAGTCAACATCTTCCTTCTAAGTGTAGCCTTTTGCTACAAGCCTTGCCTTGTATTTATCAAGCAAACCATCTGCCTTGTATTTGATCTTATACAACAATTTGCAACTAATAGGTTTGAGACCTGTAGGAGAATCCACTAGCCTCCAAGTTCTATTCTTAATAAGTGCATCATATTCCTTTTCCATTGCATCCTTCCATTCATCACAATTAGCATCTTCTTCAAAATAACTGGGTTCACTAATTGTAGAATGATTAAATTCACAATCATGAGAAACATTACTTGAATCATATTTAGAATAACTTTGTGTTTCAAAATCATCATAATAGTTTGGAAATTTTAAAGCACTTGTGGATCTCCATAAAGGTTGTTGAAATGGATGTGATGGTTGCTCATCATGAAGTATAGGTTCTTTAGGAACACTTTCTGACCCTGCAGAAAAAACACTATCCTGTAAATTTTCTTCACCAGTAAAATCCTTATCATTCTCATGAGTTAAAGATGGAAAAACCACAGACTGATCCATAATTAAAACCCCCCCTTCAGTATGTGGAATATCATTATCAAAATAAAAATGGAACTTTTTGGATGCAAGTTTATCCAAATTAGTCAGTTTCCTATCAATAGTGGAATCAACTTTATCTGATTAACATCTATGGAAATAATGAACTTCTTATTTTCTTCGTCATATAGCCTATATACTTTGGAAGTATTAGTATACCCAAGTATATACATTTTTGAGTTCTTGCACCTAATTTATTTCGGTGTTTCTTAGGAATCAAAGCATAGAATTTGGATCCAAAAATTCTAAAATGTTGAATAATTGGGATTCTATTATAACAAAGTTCCTAAGGAGATTTGTTATTGAAACTAGAAGAAGGACAATTATTTCTAATCTATGTTGCACAAGGAACTACTTCTCCCCAAAACATCAACTTCATATTCCCAGAAAACATCATAGATCTAATCAAATTAAGAAAAATTCTATTCATCTGTTCTGCAATGACATACTGTTGTAGATTATAAGGTATGGTAGTCCTCTAAATTTTTTTCAAGAGGATTATAAGTATATTCACCACTGTTATGAGTTCTGAGAATCCCAACATCCAATTGAGTTTCATTTTGAATCATCGAATGAAAAGTTTTAAAAACATCAAACCCTTGTGACTTATCTTTTAACAAGTACACCCAACACATTCTCAAATAATCATCAACAAATGTCCTCATATATTTATTACCATTTGTTGTGGCAACATGCATAGGTCCACACACAGTCTGAATATATGAGCCTTAATTTTCTTGAAGTTCTAGAAGAAGAACTGTGAAAAGCCTACTTACAACACTTTTGTAGAATATAAGCATCAAAAGGTGTAATATTTATGGGGACTATAGGAATACCTTTAATAACTTACTTTTTCATAATTATGATGCTTGCATAATTGATGTGACCAAATTGAGCATGCCATAATACGTTGGGAGACATAATACCACTTTGTTGTGCCAAAAGAGCAGAACTCTAATGATAATTAGTATATTAAGTACCATTCAATTTTAAAAGTGTACCTTCTTCCACACCAGTCATAATAACTGCATGATCAGATGATTTTCATATCTTGATGACGCCATCAAATATATGAATATAATTCCCCTGTTTCTGTATACAGATAGCAGACATAAAATTTCACTGAAATTATGGAATATAAAGTACATCTTGTAGAACATAATCTACAAGATTTTGTATCTTCAAATGAATAAAGCTAATGCCAAATGGTTTAATTTGAGACTTATTAGAAAATTAAACAACACCATCAATATTATCACTGAAAGTTAAAAGAAAAACCTTTCCTAAATGTCATATTACAAGTGGTTTCTAAATCCAAAATCCAAGTATCCCGCCATGAAGAAAATGCAGTGTTGAAAACATCATTAATATTAAGCTATAGTGAGAAACAATGTAATGTGTAGATTCTGATGATTTCCCCTTATCTGGTGGTGGCTGATCTCTTTTTTCATTTCATTGTTCTCTCCTTTCACTGACTTTGTGCAAAGGGATTTTACAGTTATCAACAATATGACCAATTTTACCACATCTAAAACATTTGATAACTGGCTTATCATTAAAATTCCTTTGTTGTCTACCCATGTTGTTGCCTGTCTCCCTAAGTATGTTTGCCCCCTACCTCTATAATTTATTCTACCATAACCTCTAGTACTTTTATCACCTTTAGAAGTTTCACCATGATACTTTTTATGCTTTTGTGCAAGGAATAAATTTTGTACATTAGAATTAGGTGGGGCCTCTTTCTTCCCAAAGGCCCTTTCTCTTTCAGTTATTTTGTTTACTAGTTTATCAAATTTAATGTATTTTAATTATCCAATAGCTTGGAGAGATTCCAAGTAGTGTCAATAGACAAGGTAAAGGACCTTGACAAAAGTTGTGGATTTTATATCATGAAAAATGGATTTTATTTCAGAAGCACTCTTCAATGCATCATTGTCTTTCATCTCCAAATTGAACAATTTCAACAAAAGTTGAATAATTTTGAGCTTTGAGTGTGAATCATACAGTTCTTTCAACTTATTTAATGCTTCGAATGAAGTATCACAAGAAATGATATATCGACTTACCTCTTTTGTCATTGATGCAATTATTAATGCATATTCTTTGTTTTCTTTTGTCTCTCAAATTTGATTCTACTTCTTGTTATCAGGTTGCTCCGATGTAATTTCTTTTCTGCCTTTATATATTATTCCTTGACAAACTTCTAACAATTCGTTAAAAACAAGGGCACTTTTAAGCTTGCAAAACCACTCTTGATAATTCTCTTTTCCGTTAAGCACAACTCCAACTATCGAAACTATTGAAGTCATCATGGAAGTAATATTCTACAATCAAATAAAATAATATCTATAAAATTTTCTTTGTTGTGCATATTTCACCACACTAAGGTTCCCTGAGGAAAAAATATCAAGAATCCATAAAATTACTTCTCCAATAATAATATTATGACAATATTCAATAAAAATGACTTATGTTCAATAAGGGCCATATAAAAAAATACATCTTCCAATTTCAATAATTTGAGAACTATATGGAATGCCATCTGGAAATGTAAACTTCTTCACTATTTTTTTTACAGACATAAAAAAAACCTTCGATTACAGAGCCCTCACACTAGCCTTATGGTTATTCTCATCAAACATCTTTTCCTTTTTTATTTAAATTCGAGGGAAGCCAACCATGCGCAATGCAATGAGCACATTCAAGCACATACTATAGTTTTGATTTTCATATGCTTTTGCAAGCTAACAAATTCATTGAATCCTATCGCAGGGTAAGAAAAAATGACAACAAGTTAGAAAAATCATTATTTCTCACTACAGTTAAGTCATAAACATTCTTATCCTAATCCCAGTAAACAAAGAACATATTTTATTAGTTAGCCTGTAATGTCTTTGGGCAAGGCCAATAAAGATGTGAACGTCGAATTTACAGAAGGCAGATTTAGGGCTCACAGTCATAGAGGGATGGTAACTAGAATTTTGATAAGGTGGATTTAGGGCTTACACCTTCATTGTCATAAAGGGATGGTAAATCCAATTGATTTAAGGTCAAGTTTTAATTCTAATAGGAATCAAAGGAGAGCATATCAAAATATGTTATATTGTATTTAAAGATACATTACACTTGTACGCTCACTTATCAGTCTGAGATACCTTCTCGACGAATACGCCTCCAACTTTCCTCGTCTCATTCCACCCGGTCAACTTCCACCCATAATGTAATCAACACAACAAAATTCTCCACTTCTCCACCATCTCCTTTACGCCACAATATTCACAAAAATACATGGGGCTTAGAAATAACTTAGTTAGGCTCTGATACCACTATACAAGCCCGAATAAACTCCATAATGAAAAAGAGATTGCATTAATGATAAAATCACTTATTTATACATATGTAATTTAGGTACAAGACATTTGTGTCTCTGTAACTTATTAATGGTAAGAACTAAATCAAAAAATAATTACATAATGTGCAATAAAAATCTCGAAGGATTAGTCAACAATGATAATGAAAGAAAAGGAAATACAATGGTGTAACAGAAAGAAGGATTATAAACCATTACATGCCGAATGTGTGGACTTAGCATCAAAACATGATTAATGTTCAATATGATCCAATCGAACTAGAATCACACAAGTTTCAATGATCGATAATCCCACAATTCGTATACGTTTTCGGCCTGCCATGAATCACTTGAGTGGAATGTATTTTTGGTGTGAGTTATCTATTTCATTCTCTCACATGCTACCTAAAGAAACTATTGTCTAAATTATCAATCTACAAACCAAACTGGAGTCATTAGATCATCAGCCACCAATCCGATGATTAACATCCATTTGGGAGTTCCAAACATGTCAAGAATCTCAAAATCATCTGAACTATCCACCATGCCAAGGACTTCAATTTCAATATAGTGGATTCCTGATAATCATTTAAATGAGAATTTTGGATGCTCGCATCAAAACACCTACTTTCTCTTAAAAAAATTCCCCTCTTTGAAATCTAATTCGGATTCTTCATTCATCTTTATACACCTCTAACATCTTTTGAAGCTCGTAATGATAGTTCAAAAAAAAGCCCAGAAAATCCCATATTCATGATCTTCTATGATCGCAAAACATGAAAAAAATAAAATAAAAGCATAGTTAAAAAATTCCATGTTGACATCAATTAGGTCCCACTGTTCGCGCCTTGTTGTCACCAAGATTGAACTTTACTTTTGGCAGTGGAAATATTGGATTGACATGATTATTGACTATCAAATATGGGAGAGTACCAAACAATTTGAGTGAACATCATCTTGAACGCTCGAAGTTAAAAATAATTAGTAAAATGATCATTTTGATTTCATCGCAGATAAGAAATGCATTTATTTTAACCTAAATGTTAAATTAATCTAATTATGTCGAGAGTCCTCTAGAGATGTGAAATTAAAAATGAGAATACTTTTTATATAGAGAGATGTGAAATTTATATAATATAAATACTATTATTAAGAAATAACATATATCCATCTTAACTAAGGATTCTTTTAAGTTTTTCATTGTTGTATTTTCTTTGACATGATTTATCCAAAATAAAGGTTTAATGTTAACAAAAAATTTAGCTTTTCTAATTTATATACTCTCTTAAATACAATACAATGGGATCAAATTTAAGAAATAAAGGGGTGAGGGGGGTTTAGATGGTGATAGAGTTGAAAGGAGAGAGAGAGAGAGAGAGAGAGAGAGAGAGAGAGGTGGGAGAGAGAGGGAGTGACAAGGGATACATCATTTTATTTTTTCACAATATTATAGGATACTGCAACTTCAATTCACACCACAAACTTGGACACATGAATAAACACAAAACAAAACAAAAAAGATTGAAGCAGACAAAAGTTACTTGTATTTCTTTGAATGAACACCATGATCTTGAATAGTAAATTAAATTTATGGATATACACTACAACTCTGATGCAGATTCACTTCCAGATGTACCCACATGACATTCATTGCTCATTGGACAATGTTATTGTTTTTGGGAAAATTAGTGTCTTGTCGAACGACTAACCCTCTAGGTTTGGTAGCTAACCTAGAAACAATAGTTTAAAGCAATTCAATATCTTTCCTATGAATGACAAATAAGAAAGAGATTATGAAAGACCAACCTGCAACTTTCGCTTGAATCCTTGCTTGATCTCCCTCTCCTTTGGCTAATCCCGTAACTCCTCCATGTACTTAACACGCTTGGAGAGTACCTGTACAACTACAGAAACAAAGACCTGCCAAAGCATAATGATCCACCACAACATAGACATATTAGAAATGTGACTAAACAAATGAATCCATTTACAGTTAAAGCAATCAATTGGGGAAAATCTTGAAGAACTTTATTAATATCAAGGAGAATTACAACCCGTAAGAAGTCTGATCCAGCACCATCCTCCCAGCTTCAAGCCTTCTTCACCTTATGAATCATTAAGAACACACCAACAATATCACAATGCTTTCACCTCAATACTAAAACTAGTACCATTTCCTTACAACTCAGAATAATTCAGCCCCTTGATCTCTTGAATGGGAGATCCTTTTATAGATGTTTGCAAGAGGGTGACTCATCAATGGGGATGATGAAATCCATTCCATTTGTTGAAATTATTTCCACAAGGGAGGGGAATTGGAGATGGTTTCCTAGTTCCCTTGGTCATTCTTAGGTGAATTCAGAGAGGCAAGTGGCACAGGAGAAGTTTCTAGAAGATTCCATGAGCAACCAACTCACAAATTGTCTCGGAATTTTGTCCAACCTCACCCATCAAACTTACTAAAGGGCCAAACTGTGATGCATCTCACTTAGACAGTGTAGTAGGTGAGATGCATCTCACCCTAACACAGGGCTTTCAGATATGGTTTAGTTTAGGCACTTTCTGGATGATTTTGTAGCTGGAACTTTTGGGGAATGATGCATTCAGATGACTTAGTTCTTTTAGGGTATAAAACAACTATTTTAGGGGTTGATGAACCCTAATGCATAGACATGTAGGTTTGGGGTTGATGTGCCCAAATATTTCTATAACATTTATCAAGATTTGTTGTCACCACCATCCATATTTTGATCTTCTACATGTTGAAGAATTGATAAAGGTTTAAACATATTGGCGCACGCCTCCACATAGCTCCATGAATGTTTATTCTTCTATTTTCCATTGGAATTATGTGATTATGCCATATGAAAGAACATAGAAAAAATTCATCCCTTGGTGGAGGTTTATTTATTTTATGATTTGAGGTTGAACCTCAAGTGTGGGACTAAATGGCATGCAAAATTTATGAGCAACGACAAATATTCTTATAACCACAATAGATTGAGACATATTATAAATTATACAATTCCCACTTTTGGGCCTCCAATGTTATATGCCTATCTATGGATTACAAACTCGCTATGAGTGTGAAAATTGGTTTGGCGTTCTATTTTGGCTTGGTTCTGATTGGTGGCTCCCATAAAGAGTGAGGAATCTTCATATTGCTAGCTTTTTGTTAGATACATATCAGAAAAACCAAGCTCTCACACACACATAAAAAAAATAAAAAATAAAAATAAAAATAAAATCACAATAGAAAACAATTCGCACACACCTCTACTAATCTATGTATAGAACAATAACACTTAAGGCCCCTTCAGATCTCTCTAGCCCTCCCTTGAGGGAGTCAATCTAATACTCACTCTGATACCGACTTAGAAATTGAGAGAGAGCACATTCTTACACACAAATCACACACACTTCATATTTTATTGATCATAATGGTTACATATATATAATATATAGGTCACTCACTTATATAAATCTAGATCATAAGAAAGAGGGTCTAGATAGCTAATACAACTTACACATAGGAAATAAACTACTTTTAGATTGACACCTCGAGACTCACGATCATAACTTGTAAATCAAATGGCACACATGAAATATATGGAAGCATTACTTCCAAGAGTGGAAATTTGAAAGATGAGTAGAAAACGATTGCACAAAACACAAATCACACATGATATTTTGAAAGATGAGCTGAAATGTTTATCATGAAATATCATGAAAGAAATTACACATTTTCTATATACTAAGCAACACATTATTGAAATGTTTGAACCACCATGTGCCTAGAGTGATGAAAGCCGTAGAAGTAAAAAAATTTCTTCAAACTCTGATTCCAAAGTTGAAGACGAACCTACAAGCTATATTGATGATCATGAAAATGCTTGTCATCACACTTCCTTTAAAACCAATTAGAATTTCTAGTGGAAATTTTCGACACTCTTTATCATATGCACGTGCAAGGCTAAAAGCATCCCCAAATTGCTAAATCATTCGTCACCTTTGACAAATAAATAAGATGCCAGATTATTGGAATATTGTGTGAGGGATTATAATATCAACTAAAACCTAAAGGGTGGAGGTTGTTTCTCACATCTAGAGCGTAATTTAGGAATTCTTTCTATTTCCATATGTTCCTATTTTTAGAAAAGAGAAGAAAAATATATTTATAAGCGAAGATACATGAGGCGGGAAAACAATTGAAAACCTTGTTCGATATTTGATCATCAGCCACCAATTTGATGATTAACATCCATTTGGGAGTTCCAAATATGTGAAGAATCTCAAAATCATCTGAACTATCGACCATGTCTAGGACTTCAATTTCAATACAGTGGATTCCTGATAATCATCTAAATGAGGATTTTGGATGTTCACATCAAAACACCTACTTTATCTTCAGAAATTTTTCCTCTTTGAAATCTAATTTGGATTCTTCATTCATCTTTATACACCTATAACATATTTTCAAGCTCGTAATGATAGTTCAAGAAAAAGCCCAAAAAATCCCATATTCATGATCTTCTGCGACTGCAAAACATGAAAAAAATAAAATACAAGTGTTGTTGAAAAAATTCCATGTTGACATCAATTAGGTCCCACTCTCCATGCCTCATTGTTACCCAGATTGAACTTTACTTTTGGCAGTGGAAATATTGGATTGACAAGATTATTGACTATCAAATATGGGAGAGTACCAAACAATTTGAGTGAACGTCATCTTGAATTCTCAAAGTTAAAAATAATTAGTAAAATGATCGTTTTGATTTCATCGTAGATAAGAAATGCATTTATTTTAACCTACACGTTCAATTAATGTCATTATGTCGAAGTCCTCTAGAGATGTGAAATTTATATAACATAAATATTATTATTAAGAAATAACATATATCCATCTTAACTAAGGATTAAAGTGATGAGAGCAAGCGAGGCGACTAAAAATGGTAGAGGAAAAACAATGCACGATTCTTTTAATTTTTTCATTGTTGTATTTTCTTTGACATGGTTTATCCAAAATAAAGGTTTAATATGAACAAACAATTGATTTTTTCTAATTTAGATACTTTCTTAAATACAATACAATGGGATCAAATTTAAGAAAGAAAGGGGTGAGGGGGGTTTAGATAGTGATAGAGTTGAAAGGAGAAGAGAGAGAGAGGGGGAGAGAGAGAGAGAGGAAATAACAAAGACATAGAGAGATAGAGGTGGAGAGAGAGGGAGAGAGGGAGTGACAAGGGAGATATGGAGAGGGAGTTACGGAGAGAGGAGAGGAAGGAAGAGAGTATTGGAAGTAATGCTTCCATGTGTTGTTGTGAGTTGTCAATATGAGTTCCTAAGTGCCAGTCTAGAAGTTATTGATTCATATGTATGAGTTGTAATCGTGATCTAAATGTGTTGAATTCCGTATTTTATGTCCTATATATGTGTAACTATTGTGATCAATAAAGGTATGAAAGTGTGTTTTGGTGTTGTGTTTAATCGATCTCTGATCTGTCTCTCTGATTTTTCTAACATGGTATCAGATTTGGTTCAACCCTGACTCTCTCACAAGAGGGGCTTAGATCATGCAATTTTACCGATGATATCCCTTTGTACATAAATTAGTTTAATATGTTGATGTGTGGTAGCATCATATGTGCTCTAGCCACGAAAATTGGTGGAGAGGCTAAGGCACATAAGATCTCCTAGACTTAGAAATTGTTTGGGGAAATTACACCCAGTTGGACAGATATTAAAATAATTAATATTTTTAATGGGGTTCCTAAGTCTAAGCTTAGGAGAATTAAAATATTAACGGGTATTAATATAAAATTGGGTGAGAATGTTCTAAATGACATGGATCAAGCCAAATATAATCTTATACATTGATTAAGGACTTAATCTCAATCGTTGAAGACTCAACAAGAAAAGTATAAGAGGAGGCTCGAGGGTCAGTTGGAGATACACCCAATTAATCAGTCAATTCGATTTTCTCGAGTAGGGTTTTGCTAAGAGAATCGAGCTAGTGATTTGTTGGAGTGAGTAGAAGTTTGACATGAGGTCAAGAATACATAGAAGAGAGGCAGAGATAGTGCTAGAGAGACAACGCAGAGGCAATTGGGACTTACGCAGAGGTCGGCGAGGCCAACATGGGTGATGTAGAGGGCTAGAGAGTCGATGTAGAGAACCAAGGGCCTAATGCAAAGGCATCATTAGCTACACAGAGGCTAGCTGAGCTGATATAGGGCCAAGAGACAACATTAGGTGAATTTTGTGGGGCAAACTGAGTGCTGGTGAGCTAATAGGGTGACACGGTCCCTGGCAAAGTGACGCAAAGAAGTGGAGAAGTTTAGAGTAGCTTTCAATGTCCAGTTAAGTAGTTGTCATAGTTGTTGTGGGATTGCTCATCCTATTATTGATCAACCGAAATATCCGTCACCGAGGAGAGGTATTACTACCGAGAACATTTGTTGTTGGTTGAGCCATTTCTGGCACCCTAGTTGTATTCAAAAACTACATAATAATAAAACCCTCATATATGTTGTATCGTTTTTCCTGTATTGGGTTTTTCTAGGGACAATTGTCCAAAAATAATGGTGTCCCTTATGTGATTGTCTCAATTATTTCAGTTTTTTGATCTGTATATGTGTTAAGGGTGCAATTGTGTTTATTTTTGGTATTTATATGTATAAATAACTTGTTAATGAAAATAACAAGTAGGAGAAAATAAACGAGATAATGCAGTAGGGATTTCTAACGTGTCAGACTTAGAAATTTCAACATGGTATCAGAGGATTGTAGATCATTGGAGGACAAAAGGCACTATTAGAAATCTAAAATTTGTAACAGCAATAGCTGTCCCGAGAGACAACACTGTTCTAGAGCAGAAGCAGTAAGAGAAGAAGTGACCCAGAGCCTGTGTGATCATTTTGAGTCATGAGGAGGGCCAACATAGAGGCAGAGAGGGGCATATTAGACCTACACAGTGCTCGATCATCTTTCTCAGCCAAGAAGGATCGATGTTGTAGCCGGGAGGAGTAGATTTTGCCATTGTTGGGATTGCATAAAGTCTGAAAGGCTTAATTTCTTCAGTTGCAAGGGCTTGGGGAGATGTGGGCAGATTGTGATTGAGAAGCTGGTGGGTTGTTGGTTCAGTTAGAACAAAACATTACCTAAGAAGACGGAACCAAGGTAGAGGGAGTCACTACCTTGACATATTTCTAGTTAAGAAATCCAGATCCAAGTTGCAGTTGCAAGGAGGATTGGAGAAGAGCGGTTCGATAGCTGGCCAGAGGATTTCCAGAAGGGAAATCAAGACTTAGAGTGAGATTTCCAGGAGAAAATTTGAATATTAGAGGGAGTCCAGGAGAGGAGCTAAAATGGCAGTGAAAACACTGAGGGATTAGGATAGGTTGGATGGGGCTTTCAACTTTGTCATCTGGAAAGCCTGGATCTTGGAAGTCATGGATTGACATCACATCGAGGAATTTTCCTTGAGATTCATGGCTATCCTAGTCGACTGAGATGAGAATGAGAAGTATGAGGATGCAATGGTGAGGGCAAAGTGCATGATCCTAGATGGGGTCAAAGATATTTTCATACCACATATTGCTAAAAAGAACACAACAAAGGAGATGTGGGATACTTTGATGATCTTGTATCAGGGCACTTCCATGTAGTGGAAGATGCTATTGGAAAATCAACTGTGGTCATATTAGATGTAGAAGGGAGAGTAGATAGATCCATTCCTTCTCAGGTTGCACGAGATTCACGACCAACTTACTTCCGTGGGGTCTACACTAGATCCAGAATTTATGTTAGGAATGCCCTGAATGCAGTCTCCGAGGAGTGGGAGACATTTCTCCAAAGTATTTTGGGCAGGGCTGCTCTTCCAATATGGGAGGAGATGTGGGCAACTCTTCACCAAGAAGATATCAGGAGGATGACCAAGGTGATGAGTAGTGGCAAGGGAGGTCGAATCAAGAAAGAGGAGGAAGAGGATGCAACTCTAGCATCTGCGGGACAACAATGGGAGAGGAAGAAGAAGGACATCTCCAATGTGAAGTACTTCCATTGTGGGGAGCTGGGACATTATGCATCTTAGTGTCCTAGGAAGAAAAACAAGGGAAAGGCTTCTGATTCTAAGGCAACTCTAGCTAAGGCAGAGAAAGAGGTCGAGACTGATGACGATTGTGCCATGAGTGCTCATGCACCTCTAGAGAAGAGGTGGGGAGACATCGAGCTATAGTTAGGAGGACAACATACTAGGGGTAGGATCATTGAGGTGCCTAAACTCTTGGATTATATCCAGCTACAGGAGCCCTTAACGACAGTAGAAAAATGACAGGGGTTGGGTGGAGCAAACTGTAGTGGAGCAGCAAGGTAGTGCTTGGGTGCCAAAATCTGAGATAGCGTAGTGGAGGTTGCAGTAGTGCGAGAGGCATAGAGGTGTATGCAGCAACGCAGTGGAAGCAGAGGGAGCACTGAATAGTAGCAGAGGCAGATTCATTTTCAGAAGGCTTCCAGACTGACTGGGATGTTAGTATTTGGGAGAAGTCATTTACCTAATTCTCAGTAACTGAGCTGCAATACAGATGTAGTAGTGGCAGTGGCAGTGTCATGGGTAGTAGTATAGGAAACAATAGTGCAGATGATGTGAGGCAGCAGGCCAAGCATCAGCACAGGTATCAGTGCAGAGGATCAATATGATGTTTCCATGGTGAAATATTACTAGAGCACATTCCTTGCGAAGAGGGCATGTTTATTTGTGGTAGCATCAGATGTTATCTAGACTGACTAGGATGTTAGTATTTTGGAGAAGTTAGTTACCTAATTCTCGGTAATTGAGCTACAATATAGATGTAGCAGTGGAATTTTCATGGGAAGTAGTATAGGAAGCAATAGCGTAGATGATGTGAGGTAGCAGGCCAAGCATCAGCACAGGTACCAGTGTAGAGGATCAGTGTGATGTTTCCATGGTGAAACATTACTAGAGCATATTCCTCGCTAAGAGGGCGTGTTTATTTGTGGTAGCATCGAATGTTCTCTAGCCAAAAAAATTGATGGAGAGGCTAAGGCACATAAAATTTCCAAGACCCAGAAATAATTTAGGGAAATTCCACCTCGTTTGAGAGATATTAAAATAATTAATATTTTTAATGGGGTTCCTAAGTCTGAAAATTAAAATATTAATGGGTATTAATATTAAACTGGGTGAGAATGTTCTAAATGACATGGGTCAAGCCAAATCTAATCCTAGCCATTGATTAGGGACTTAACCTCAGTTGTTGAAGACTCAACAAGAAAGGTATAAGAGGAGGCTTGAGGGTCAGTTGGAGATACACCAAATTGATCAGTCAATTTGATTCTCTAGATCGGGGTTTTGCTAAGAGAGTCAAGCTAATGATCTATTGCAGTGAGGGGTAGTGTGGCACGAGGCCAAGAATACATAGTAGAGAGGTAGTGATAATGCCAAGGAGATAGCACAAAGTTGGGAGAGGTTGACACAGAGGTAGCTAGGACTTACGTAGAAGCTAAGGAGGCCAACGTGGGTGACGCAGAGGGCTAGAGAGTTGACACAAAGAGCTAAGGGCCTGACGCCGAGGCATCAGTAGTTGTGCAGAGGCTATAAAAGCTTATGTAGGGCCAAGAGGTAGCACTGGGTGATTTTCGTGGGGTAGACTGAGTGCTAGTGAGCTGAAAGGGTGATGCAATCCCTAGCAAAGTGATGCAGAGTAGTGGAGAAGCTTGGAGAACCTTTTGTTGTCTAGCTAAGGAGATTCCGTAGTTGCAGTGGGATCGTTCATTCGGTGATTGATCAGAAGGAATATCTGTATCCGAGGAGAGGTATTACTGTTGAGGACATTCTCTATTGGGTGAGTTATTTCTGGCACCCTAGTTGTATTAAAAAATTGCATAATAATAAAACCCTCATATCTGCTGCACCGATTTTCCTGCATTGGGTTTTTCTAGGGACAATTGTCTAAAAATAATGGTGTCCCTTGTCTGCTTATCTTAGTTAGATCAGTTGTTGATCTGCATATGTGTTAAGGCTGCATTTTTGTTTATTTTTGGTATTTATATTTATAAATAACTTGTCAATGAAAAGAATAAGTAGGAGAAAATAAACCAGATAATACAGTTGGGATTTCTGACCTGTCAGACTTAGAAATTAAAACATAATAGAGTGTTTGATCTATCATTTATGTGTGGATTATGGATAGTTGCATGCAAAGGAGAGTTGTGAAGATCGAGTGTTGTTGTTGTTGTGTGAAGTTCCATTCTGGACAAATATTTGTAAAAGAAGAGGAGATCTTCTTGTGAAGAAGTTGGATCAAGATATATTTAGTTTGATCTAGCGTGGATATACAATTGAGAGAAATGTCCACATGTTTTAAATGGTGGTTTTCGATTATCAGATGGTGCAAGATGTACAACTATGACATGCAGGTGGAATGTTGGAATTTCTCATTCTAGATCTGAACTAATAAAATATTATGCTATTGTTTATTCAAAGATCAATATCCAAATGTTGCAGATCTGATGGAAAATACCATTATGAAAAGTTATTATTATTATATTTGATATTATCTGCACAGATCAATAAAGAGTAGTCATTGATTTTTTCTTTCTACATTTTGGTGGTTGGTGTTTGTGTTTTTATTGGTTATAAAAAGGGTTCGTGGTTTTCAAGTTGGAAGCCTCGATGTCTGAAACATTAATTTTTTGTGTTTTTACTGGTTATAAAAAGGGTTGATGGTTTTTAAACTGGAAGCGTCAGTGTCTGAAACATCAATTCTTGTGTGTTTTTATTGGTTATAAAAAGGCTTGGTGGTTCTTAAATAGGAAGCCCCAAGGTCTGAAACATGAATTCTTGTGTGTTGTTATTGGGTATAAAAAGTGTTGGTGGTTCTTAAATTGGAAGCTTTGGTGTCTTAAACATTAATGCTTGTGTGTTAGTAAGGTCAAGTTGTATAATCAACTTTTGAACACATTCAATATCCAGACCTCCATCCTAGCAACTAACGGATAACTCAAAGTGAAATATTTGACAAATGGCGGTTGATCCATAGGATGGATCCTTACTTGATGACTATTATCGCGGAATCCTTGACTAGTCGAGGTGTCAATATTGTTGATGTTTCAAATTTCATCAACGATGGCCAGTGGTGGTTACGATTTAAATGGAGGTCAAGTGATAGCTCGAAGACATGGTGGTGAAAGAGCAGTGTTTGCAAGTTTCTAGAGTTGATGTGAGTGATAATGAAGACCATCCAGATAGAGATTATCCTTGTTGTAATATGTGTTTTCAATTTTTTTCATGTAAGCTTTAAGGGAGGGTATCGGAAGTAATTCTTCCATGTGTTGTTCTGAGCTGTCATTTTCAGTTCCCAAGTGCTAGTCTAAAAGTTATTGATTCCTATGTATGAGTTTTAGTCGTGATCTAAATGTGTCAAGGTCAGTGTTTTGTGTCATATATATTTGTAACTATTGTGATCAATAAAGATATCAAAGTGTGCTTTGGTGTTGTCTATAATCATTCTATGATCTCTCTCTTTATGTTTTCTAACATAGAGAGAGGGAAGTGATGAGAGAGATAGGGAGAGAAGATGACGAGAGAGAGAGAGGGAGACACAAAGATGGATAGGAGAGAGAGAGGGAGACACAAAGATGGAGAGGAGAGAGAGAAGGATAGAGGGAAAGAGATAATGACATAGTTGGAGAGAAGAACAACAGAGAGTGTGTGATGGGGGGGAGTGAGAGAGGGAGGTGGGAGAGAAAAGGAGAGAGAGGAAGGAAGATAGAGAGAAGGATAGAGAGATGGAGTTGGAGGGGGGGAGAGAGGGAGGGAAGAAGAAACACATAGAGAGAGAAAGGTGGAAAGAGAGAGGGAGCGACAAGGGAGAGATTGAGAGAGAGTGAAGGAGAGAGGAGAGTGGGAGGAAAGAGAGAGAGAGTAGAGATTTAGTGGGAGATAAGGGGATCAGAGAGAGTGATACGGGAAAGAGATAGGGGGAGAGGAAGAGGGAGGGAGAGAGAAATAAATATATATGGATAGAGTTTGTGTTTGAGGGTTGGGATAGAGAGAAAAAGAAGGAAAGATAGAGATATAGTTGGAGGGGGGAAGAAGAGAAATACATAGAGTGAGGAAGAGAGATAGATATGGAGAGAGAGAGTGTGTGTGTGTGTGTGTGTGTTTGGGTTAGTGAGATAGAGATATAAATGAGATATGGAGGGAGATATAGGTATAGATGGAAGGGGGAGAGAGAGGGAAAAGGAGAGAGACATAAAGAGGGAGGAATAGGCACAAAGAGAGTTGGGAGAGACAGGGAGTAGGGGAGAGAGAGGGATTGGGGAGAGGGAGGGGGAAGGACACTGAGATGAAGGGGGGAGAGAGAGGCGATAAGAAAAAAACACATATAGATATTATATATAATTATATAACTAGCCTAAATCCATCTTAACCCCGGATATATCAAGCACCAATAGGGATCATATCTCTCGAGATGCAAACCTTTCCTCAAGTTTTGCGCTCAAAAAAGAGGTTTGCGCCTCGAGAGATTTGATCTTATCAGTGCTTGATAAATCCAATGTTAAGATAGATCTAAGTTGGTTATATA
>APFE030124958.1:239736-256278 GCA_000404065.3 Pinus taeda | reverse complement strand
GATTTGTGTAAATTACGGAAGTATATTGCATTGTTGTAATAAAGTCTTCATACCACTTTAAAAAGATCTATTGTTGATTGAATGCCGGGGTGGGAGTTTTAAAATTGTATGGTTTTTAATGTTGAATATTGGGTATGAAGTCTCTTATTTAAAAATTTCGCATTAAAATGGTCCATTCTTGATGCGATAGATTTTTTTCGCATAATTTTAAAACGAAAAGAGTTATGTGAGTGTTAATTATTTGAGAACTATGTGAGTGTTAATTATTTGAGAACTGGGTTGGTTTGATGTTAAAAGTAACCATGAGTTAAGTTATTTAGAAGAGTGTCTTTTTGGCTTAGTTGTCATAGCATGCGTAATTTATTTAAATGATGGGGAGATGGGATCATCTTTGATCATTTGTTTAAGACGATAAGTTGGACATAATGGAAAAACACATTATATTTTTAAATTCAAAAACCTTCAATATAGTGATGAAATTGTATTATTAGTCCCTGCCTCCGGCATAGCAAGGACTATAGCATTTGCATCGGCGTTGACTCCCTATTAATTCGAGTTGACTAGAGCATTTAACTGATGTTTTTGGCTTTTATCCAAACTTTTATTCCAAGTTTGTCCCATAACACCAAGATTTTTGAACTTCAAATAAGTAGTAAAAGTAATCAATTTGTTATAAAACTGCATTAATTCAGGAGTAATTATGACAAGGAGGAATGTATATCACATAGCTCCAAGCATTAATATCTAGGGCATAAGAAGCATGATTCAGATCATTAAAACATACATGTGTTAAGTTACTCTTACCTGAGGTGTGTAATCCCAAATGATACCAGGATCCTTGTCAACAGTGATGCTGACCTTCAAGTAGGCACTGCTGATTCAAGGCTTCAAACCACAGTCAACAAGTTTATTGCTCTGTTGATGCTCAGAGGTCAACTCTACACAAAAATAGATGCATGTACAGGAAGAAATATATATATGCCCTAAACACTGCCACAGAGGTTAATGTAATTAGGTCCTTATGCTCAGAATTTTGGACTTCAAGAAGAACTGCTGCTTTAGGGTGATCACAATGTCTTAACAAGCAAAACCCTCACTGCTGTATATCAGGACCGAGATCAAAAGTTGCCCTAGGCTGAAACTTCAATGATCAATTTCAAGACTTCGTGAATTCGCAATACTGGAGAATGCAATGCCAAATGTTTCAGATAGAAGGCCTCCCATGATGAATATTCACGATTGCAGAGATTAGATTTTTGCACAGAAGACAATTGGTATCAAGCCTTCAACTCCACAACGACCATGCCAATGCAATCATGGATATTTGCTGTAAATGTCTCAGAACTACCCTAATTAGTGGGTTGAATAGTGCTTGATTTGTTTCAAATAAGACTGAATCTATCCAGAGATGAGGCTGCACAGGAGTCACACATGCAATCAATGTTACAAAATTTCAGCAACTTTTTGGTGTATAATAATTTTATAGCTCTTTTGAATACTCGTGCATCTAGTTACTGTTCATCTCAAAACACCTTCTTCTATCATCAATGACAAAAATTTGAATTTTCTTCGAACCATGTTGGCGACATCTGGTTACATCTAGTAAACATGCATGTTAATGTATTTCACTGTGGATGAGTGGTTGACAGATGGGCCCACTTAGTGTTTAGTTGTGCACCTATCTGGGTATGGTACGATGTGTCTAAAACATGATGTCGTGTGACCTAAAATATGTTTAAATAAATCAAAACTTTTTAATTTATTGAAGCATCTTAATTATTCCTAAAGCGTTCAAATACTTGAACAAATATGGTAGGGCCATCTGAAAAACAAGTCCAACTTGTAATTGAATTTCAACTTTCAACTTCACTGCAAAAATATTATAATCCCTTTCTCCTTTTTGGGTCATTAGATAGGGGCAAGCATCACTGCAAAAATATTATAATCCCTTTCTCCTTTTTGGGTCATTAGATAGCGGGCAAGCACAATATCTATATATTATATACTTTCATTGACAGAAATTTGAATTTTCTTATATATGCATGCAATGCAAGTGTTCGCGCCATGAGGTAATATGAACAAATGTTGAAGTCTGTTCGAACCGTGTTGGCGACGACTCATACTCTTATTTTGTTTTACGTTAATGATTTTAAATGCACTTCCCCATGCAAGTTGGATTCCTAAATTCCTGAATGGTCTGTGAATCATTATTTTGTTGTAGCCAACTTTAATGTCCCAGTGAAGCACAATACAATTTATCAAAGTCTGTCATCAGAAAGTATGTCTGCCTTGCAACTCCTTCAAGTATGTCCACCTTGCAACTACTTCAAGCTGCGAATGCTTCTAAGTTATAACACAATATATACATGTCAACTTCATATCAATTTAGCATCGAATTTTCATGCTTCTACCACCCCGGCAAGGACTACTGCTACAACAGTGGCTCCCTTGTTAACTTTAATAGAGGGCAATTTTTTTTTTTTTACAATTGTAATAATAATAGTTAACTATCAAAATCAAATGAAATTTCTCAATATTAGTTTTAGGATTATTTCAAAAGTGTTTAAGTGTCATGTGATATGGGGTGTATGGTGTTTGCTCCTTTACTTTTAATAATTAGCACTTGAAGTGGCGATAATGGTAGAGTGCTAACAGATGGTAGGGGAGAATAAAAGTATGAGGCCTACACCTATTGGGGTTAATGGATATGATTTTTTTTTGGTATAACACCAGAGTAATGAGTTGATCCATAGAATATAAGATTTTGTGCAAACTAAGGAAATGGGTAGAGGAATAATGTGCCTAAGGAAATGGGTAGAGGAATGATGTGTCACTTTGACCAAAATATTTCTGAGCGAGTGAAGTTAATTAATTCTAGGTGCATGTAGTTAGAGTAATGGTTGGTGGTTGAGATGGTTTGTGGTTCTAAAATAGTGGTTGATAGAGTTGTATGACTAAGGGGAGTATGTAAAAGCGGGGTTGTTGTAATTGTTGTCCAGTAGTATGTTTTAGGCAAGAGAACAAGTTTTTTTAGGTGATAAAGTAAATTTTCTTAGCTAAGATATTGCTCTATTGTAATTTAATGGAATAAATTTAGAAGGAATGAAAGAAGCTCTTGATTGCCTCATGTTTCATGTAGTGTCTGAATGATGAAAGTTGTGCCCATTTGAATTTTAAATGGTTCCATGAGGCTATTCTCTATTTTCTTTATACTTGTTATGTTTTAGATTTGAGTTTATCAATATATGCATAAATGTGATGAATAATTAGCATTCATGTTAGTAGTAAGCATGTGTGTTCTTTCCTTTTGTGAATACCCTCTTTATTTCCAAGTCTCAATAGTGCTTTGAGTGAGACATTCTCCTTATGGACATTGAATGTGCTAGCACTCTACACTACAATAAGCCCTTTGTTGGAAAATCCCTCGAGAATCTTGATATCCAGTTTTGTGCAAACAAATAGTTTCATTATCAAGATTTTCTTTAAGAAAGGACATTTATATGATGAGGGAGTAGATCTTTATGAGTACAGAACAAGGTTGGTTTGAGAACTAGCTTAAGGAATTTTTTCCCCAAGAGGTGAAGTTGTATGGATGGAAATTTGAGTGATGAAAATAAATATTTCTATATGAATGATTGAGTAGATATGACTATGGGGCATTCTAGTACAAGTTCCCAATGAAATTATTTAGTGGTTGAAGAGGTAAAGGAAACACTAAAATTTGATAAGAGATGGGGGAAATCAACTAGATCATTTAGAATATAGCTAAACTCCATTAAGTGAATCCAAATTATTGATGTGGTTAAATTTTAGGTATGGAAATACATAGAGGATTACATTGTATAGTTTTTTACATAACCCTATAAATCCTTTAAAAAGTATACAAGGAGTTTCATATGGGAGGTCATGTAATATTATTGAAGAAATTTCCCTTGTATGTTAAGATGTTACTAGTTTAGGGAGGGGTGTTTCCAATAAACCTAATTAATATGGATTATAAAAGATGGAGGGGGTGGGGTGGAGTGGGAAAAGAGAGTAGAAGAAAATGATAAAAAGTTATAAGTAAGGAAGTGATTACAAACTAATGGGAGGTGAACTACATGAAGGTGGTTATGGAAATTAATGAGTAGTTACGGAAGGAGATTAGAAATAAAGAGATTTCTAAGAGCAAGTTAGAAGAGTTGTGGAAGTTGAAGAGATAGAGAGAGTTGGAAAAATCATGGTTAAGATTAATATTTTTTCATGGGGAGGGGAGCCCTGGTAGAGGCGAACATGGTGAGACTTGGATTTTAGCACAATCTAAATAATTGACCTAAACTAGCTTATACGTTGTATTGTAGCCCAAACCTACAGACCTATGAAATGTTGAGATCAAAGAAGATGTGTTTAAAGCCATGGCTTGGTTCTATAATGATGGAACACCCAACTAGAAGCAACACTATCCTATAAACATATAGCCAACATAATCCTTGTCCAACCCTCCCTATCATTAATATATAAGGTAATAGTCAATACTTGTGTTGTTTTTAGTTTGTTTCCTCATAGAAATCAACCAATATTAGGTGGTGGTTGTCATGATAGTGGTAGTAATGGAGTACAACTTAGATTTATTTAGGTAGGATTAGTTTATTTTAGTTACATAAGAAGAGTATTGTAGCACAAACAAAGCCTATATGTTTTTGTTGGTAGTATTTACCCTTAATACCATGTTTATAGGTCAAGGAGGGTCCACTTAAGGTTTCTTGAATTTTTAGGTATGGGTGATGAAGATGCAAAACAACATTGGTTTCTTTGTGAAGGCATCTAGCAAGCTAAGGTGATTGTCGATTTCAATAAGATTGTGGAGTTTTAGACTACCTTTAGAGTTATAATCTTGCAACTGTATATGATGTTTGTATAATGTCCTTGAAGTGAAGTGGCTTCCACCTTACATAGTAACCAAGTTACAATAACCTATGTTGGAACAACAAAAAATAGGATAATTGAAAGATTCCAAATAGTTGTTGCCATGAGACAACATGGGAATACAGACAAATATTTCATGATTTGAAAAGTAAACTAACATTCATAATCCATAACTTACAATGCATTAAATAGTTCATTCAGATATTATTATCTTTGGCATAGATTCTCGTAATGCAACAAAAAATGTCAGTTCTAGAGAAGCACTAGAGTAGCCCACGTAGATTGAATCCATGGTAGAGTTTCTAGGGAATACCAAAATTTCATTACTAGTTCAATTTCTAGTTTTAAAAAGTTCCAATCATAGTTAGTAACACTATAACATACCCAACCATCCTTAGGGCAGGCTACGCTACTAAAATCTACCTCTAAATACTAATTTTTTATTTTCTTTTGCTTGGCTCTTAATTCAAATACATACTAACTCTAATACCATTTATTTAAGTTATGTCACACATATGGACAACATGCAAGCCTAACCAAATATACAACCATGCATGATTAAAAAAATAAGTAATATAAATATAAAATAGAGCATATATACAATACAAATATCCACAACAATATCATATAGAAATTATACATAAATAGTCGCATTTGAGCATACAAAAGAAAAGACACTTCTCTTTAAGATAAAAATAGTTGTTGAATAAGGACATTCCTCCTAGCCATAGACACTATTGTTTCAAATTTCTTAGTAGAAGGCCACCCTTGAGTTGCGGTTGTGACACCAAAAAGAAAATTATGGCTCTACTCTCAACCCAAAATCCCTCAAATCTCATGTTTCTCACTCAACCAACAAACCCAATTACCAACTCTCTTTCCCCCCTTAACCTACACTAAAAAAGAAGGGAACCCCCTTCTTTGCAACTACAATCCCTTAGGATAATTCCCTCTGGTAGGGCTCTAATGTAGGTTGGCTAGGAAAATCTCTATGTTGGGACACTAGGGATGCCTATATGGAAATTTTACACTAGTTACCAATTAGAGTTAACTCTTTATCATGATTCCATTACTCAACTTCCACATTCGTTAGAATTATGTGAATGGAATGGAATAATCATTGATAATGAACCCCAAAACACAAAAGAAAAGGTGAATTGTTATATCATTATTTCTCACCTCATCAGTCAGCTTGAGGAATCCATCTGCTCATGATGATGAAGCATTATATTTTCACCCTAAGAACAATAAATTTTCAACATTATTTCTTCATTGTCACCAAGAATGAGTAATGCATCACTCTTATGAAATCTAAAAAGAGTGATAAACACTCTATACACTCCATAGTAAATCAATGACCTATCAAAGATTCTAGTTTTCCTCATTCATGAGTAGACTACTTCTAGAATTTTTGAATGGCCTCACCCAATGGTTTAGGAATTTGTACCATACTTTAAATTCACTAAGACCTAGGGTTCTAGATCCATCCTCTCTCCACATTAGTAAGTATTTATAATAAATCCATTCTAAAGGGATAAAGGGGAGTTAGCGAAGGACATATATCCAAATCTTGCCAAAATTCCTAGAGAGCCTTCTTACTATCATAGGGTGGCCTTGCTTGTGAACATAAGCTAAAGAGGAGCTAGGAGGAATATTATTACACTTCAGCTGAAAATATATATCAATATTCTTCATATTAATATGTATTTCCTTATTTGTCACCCATTTCATGTTGTTTATTGCATATTGTTAATGAACCTATATTATATTGACTATTCTAGTATATATATTATAGATCTATATTCACATATTTGTTTGGAAAAAGTATATCCGAGTTTCTTGTTCTCTTGTGTGTAAGATGTAGGTTCTTGGAGTTGAAGCTAGGTCTATGAAAGGTTAGAGTGGGATCCTCTTCACAAACATCAATCATGATCATGATCAAATTTCAAGATTAAGGTATGTTAGTTTCCCTCCAAACCTTCTTCCTTGATTACTAAGAGATTAGGAGATTAGGTCTAGGGAAAATTAGGAATGATCTATCTATGTGTTTTCATATATATTGGGAATATATATAGAGAAATCTACTTGTCCACAGGAGGATTTTTCTTATGATATTAAGCATGCATGAAAGAGTCTTTCTGTTAGGTCCCTATGATACTAGTGATTCCCCCATTACTATTGTCATTGTAGCCCTTATTATTATTGTTGTGCCCCTATTGTCCCCATATTGTTATTATTGTTCCCTATAGAAGCCCACTATTATTATCGTTGTGCCCTTATATTATTATTGTTATGTCCGCTTTGATTATATTGTGACCCGTTAGACTACTATATATAGAAAGGAGGTTTTGTCATTTGTATCATCTAAGAATTGTTCATTTGTGTAATGTAAAGGAGGTTTCCCCCTTGAAGAGGCTAATTCTGAAGTCGTTGACCTATCTTTTCTATCTTTTTGTGAGCTGGTTTCTTAACATTTGGTATTAGAGCTTTGGACTCTAGGGTTTCGCTGCTCCAAACAGGTCATCGTGGAATTTTCACTATAAAGTTTTCTATATGACGTTTCAGAAGCTAAAATAAAAACCCATTTAAGCCAAAATATTTCTGAACCTCGGGTCCAAATTTCAGATCTTGTCTCACTAAATTTTCAGAGATATCATTTGCGAACGTCAGGGTTTTTACAGACTCCCGAATTACATTCCAAACATTGACCTTGGGAAAATAGTCATAAATTCCTCTCTAAGAATTAGATTGAAATTTCATAAGAAGTTACAGAAAGAGGACGAATGTTAGTTTTATGTATATATTTTTCAGATTTGAAGGTCGAAACAATGACACGTGGCACGTTGTATAAGTTCGCTCTACTGAAAAATTATATAATCATGCCATCGTGGGAGATTGGGAATAACTCTTTCTTGGAGAATCCAATGTTGATTAGACTAGTGGCATTGGAAAGAGGACTTAGAGGGCTACTGCAGGAAGAAATTTTAGACCTTGGAGATCTGCAATTACAGAGATACAACAAATTCAATATCAAGCTTCTACAAAGCGAAACAAGGTGTGTACTCTTTTTAAAATTTTGCATAAATTGGGGTTGAAAAATTATTTTGAAGTTCAAAGGGCATAGTGAAGCATAATTATCATTAGTTGATGAACGAAAGAAAGAAAATGGAAACACCTAGTAAGAAACCAGAAAGCTCTACCATGACTCATGAAGAAGAGGAAGAAATGCAACATGATATATCAAAATTACGAGATCAAGTGCAACAAATTTCACTCTCACAAAAGGTAATAAAAGCTAAGATTGATAGTTTAAAGAAATCCGTGGAAGCTAAGATGAATGGCATGGAAGCTAAGATGAATGGTGTGGAAGTTAAGATGGATGGTTGGTAGCTAAGATAGATAGCATGGAAGCTACAATGAATGGCATGGATGCTAAGATAGATGGTGTAGAAGAAAAACTGAAAGGCGACGTGAAAGCTTTGATGATAGATTTGACTAAGTTGCTATAAGAAATGCTTACTAATGGTGAAAGGGTAGTAAAGGAAAATCATGGCGAGAAAAAAAGAAATGTTAATCATAATTTCATAGACTCTAATGTTGGATTGAAGACCCACCATGTTCCAAAGTTTGATATGAGGAAGTTTGATGGCAAGGATCTTGTAGGATGGATACTACAGATGGAGCAATATTTCGATCTCCATAATGTGCAAAACACACAAAAGGTACACATTGCACCTTTATATTTGGAACCAAATCAATTTGTATGGTATCGATGGCATAGCGCTTGTAAACAAACTATCACTTGGGCAACTTTAATGGAAGAAATGATAGCACATTATGAGGATACAAAAAGCAACGCTATTTTTAGCCAATTGATAAACCTCAAACAAAAGGGCTCAATGATGGCTCACATTGAGGACTTCCAAAAATTGAATATAATGGTAAAAGATATTCCAGAGGATCATAGGATTTATGTGTTCATAGGGACTTTAAAGGATAACATCCAACATGAGGTTCACCTTTGGGAACTTGACTCATTGGTCCAGAAGGCATTCAGGTTGGAAACAAAAATGGAAAGAAAAATTATGGAAACAAAGAATCCTACCACTCACAACTATAAGGATGGAAGTGTTGTTTCCCCTAGCCTTCCACAACCTACAAGTTTGACACCCCAACAATTGGAAGAAAAAAGAGCAAAAGGGCTTTGTTACAGTTGTGATAGTAAATACACTAAAGGTCATAAGTGCACTGAGAAGAAATTATTTTACATAGATTATGAAGAGGAGGAATAAAAGGAACAAGAAATGTCAAAATAAGAGGATATACACCAGGAACAAACCCTAGATAAAGAAGAAATGAATCTCACCATATCTTGTAATGCATTGGCCAAAATTACCACTCCTCAAACTATCAATATAGAAGCCTGACATATCAAGAAGAAAAAGGTAATAGTTTTGATTGATTCAGGTAGTACCCATAATTTTAATCATTGTATGATAGCTAAGGAATAGAATTGCTTCCTATATCCAACACCATAGTGTCAAGTGATGGTTGCAAGTGGATGAACCATAAATTACTTTGGAAAGTGCCATAATATCAAGCTATCCATGGGAGAATATGTATTGAATAGCCCAATGATTTCCATTCTAATGGGTGGTGCTGATGTTGTACTAGGAGTCCAATGGCTACAATCCTTGGGTACAATAGCTTTTAATTTTCAAGAACTTTTAATGAAATTTTCTTTGGAAGGAAAGGGGGTTGAATTAAGAGTTATTGCAGGGAAACAAGGAAAGATAATCAACTCTAATGGAATGACAAAGCTCCTAAAGAAAGAACAACTAGGCATAATTGCACAATTATGTTTGCTAGAGGTTCCCACATCGAAATAATCTATTTCTCTAGGTCTCCAAAAAGTCTTGGGCAATCATTCTAAGGTATTTGACACTCCCAAAGGTCTCCCACCTATTTGTGATCATGATCATGTGATTCATTTGATTCCAGGAAGTGTTCCTCCAAACATCAGGCCTTAAAGATATCCCTATGCCCAAAAGAAGGAAATTGAACATATGGTTGTAGAAATGCTAGAGGCTGGTATAATTCAACCTAGTCAAAGTTCTTTCTCTACTCTAGTAGTTTTGGTTCACAAGAAGGATGGATCATGGTGCATGTGTTCGGATTATAGGGAGCTCAACAAGATCACTATTAAAGATAAATTTGTCATTCTTGCCATTGATGAACTATTGGATGAATTGCATGGATCAATTTACTTCACCAAGTTGGATCTTCGTTCAGGATATCATCAAATTAGAATGAATATTAAAGATATTCCGAAAACAACATTTAGAACTCATGAGGGTCATTATGATTTTTTTCCACGTATTTTTGCCTTAGCAATGCACCTTCTACATTTCAAGGTTTGATGGATTCCATTTTCAAACCCTTCCTTAGAAAATTTTGTGTTAGTATTTTTTGATGATATACTAATCTATTGCAACTCTATGAAGGATCATGTTCAACATGTTGAAAGGGTGCTCAAGCTGTTGGAGGAGAAACAATTATATGCAAAAAGCTCCAAAAGTTTCTTTGGAGTACAAGAGGCGGAATATATGGGTCATACTGTATCTCATGAAGGTGTTAAGGTAGACCCTAGAAAAATTAAAACCATTAAGGAATGGAAAATCCCCACATCCATAAAGCATCTGCGATGATTTCTCATGTTGACAGGGTTTTATCGCAAGTTCATTAAGGATTATGGGAGAACAAAAACACCTCTAACAACATTATTGAAGAAAGCTACATTTTTATGGAATCTAGAAGCAACAAAGGCCTTTGAACATATTAAAGAGGAAATGTGCCAAGCACTGGTCTTAGCTATGACGGACTTCACAAAAACCTTTATTGTGTAATGTGATGCCTCAGGAAATGGAATTGGTGTTGTTTTAATGCAAGACGAAATACCCATTGCTTTCGAAATTCATCCAATCAAAGGAAAGCATTTACACAAATCTATTTATGAGAAGGAAATGTTGAGAATACTACATGCACTTAAGAAATGGCGACCCCACCTAATGGGAAGACACTTCAAGGTAAAAAAAAATCATGATAGTCTTAAATACTTTTTAGAAAAAATATTATCTTCATAAGAGTAGCAGAAATGGGTCACAAAGATGTTGGGTTATGACGTTGAAATTATATACAAAAAAGGGAAGAAAAATTTTGTGGCATATGCACTCTTAAGAAAGGATGAGGATGTGGAAGCATTGCTTTGTGCCATTTCTATTATCCAACCAGATTGGATAAACGAAGCAAAGGATGAATGGAAGAATGACTAAGAAGTGTGGGCACTCGTTCAAAAGTTACAACAAGATACCAGTACATCTGATACAGTTAGCTGGAAAAATGATTTGTTATGGTACAAAGATCGCTTATACCTATGTCAGAATTCTCAACTCAAAAAAAATATTCCTATGGAATTGCACACCTCTCCCTTAGGAGGGCACTCGAGATTTTTAAAAACTTACCAAAGGGTTAAGAAGGATTTTTTTTGGGATGGCCTTAAATCTGATATTCAAAATTTTGTAGCGGAATGTTTGGTTTGCCAACAAAATAAAGTTGAAACATTTAAGACCTTGGGTCTATTACAACCTTTATCCATTCCAAGTAAACGTTGGGAGGAGGTTTCAATGGATTTTATCATAGGTTTACCCAAGTCCGAAGGAAAGAGTGTCATCATGGTGGTAGTTGATAAACTTACCAAGTATGCACACTTTTGTGCATTATCTCATCCATTTAAAGCCAGTACAGTTTCTACTGCATTTATGGAAACAATTCAAAAGCTACATGGAAACCCAAAGATTATTGTAAGTGACAGAGATCCCATTGTCACTGGAAAATTTTGGACATAATTATTTTCTTTTCTTGGTACTCAGTTAGCTCATAGCTCATCTTATCATCATCAATTTGATGGGAAAACTGAGATAGTAAACAAATGTTTGGAAGGATATCTTTGGTGCTTTGTATTTGATAAATAGACACAATGGCTCAAATGGTTTCCTCTGTCTTAATGGTGCTATAACACTTCCTTCCATATTGCAACAAAAATGACCCCATTTATGGCACTTTATGGATATCACCCACCGTCCATCACATCATATTTAAGAGAGAATTCTAAGGTTCAAGTAGTGGAAGATCACATCAAGCATCAACAAAAAGTTCTCCAACTCTTAAAGGATAAGCTAACTTTGGCACATAATAGAATGAAACAATAGGCATATTAACATCACAGCGGAAGAATTTTTAATGTAGGTGATTGGGTATTTATACAACTACAACCATATAAAAAAATGTACCTCAAGCAAGCTAAGAAGGATAATAATATCACCAAAGTATTATGTTCCTTACAAGGTGTTGAAAAATATTGGTACTATGGCATACAAATTGGAGCTTCCTGCAACTTCTCAAGTGCACCCAGTTTTCCATGTTCATGCTTAAAGAATGTTATTGGTGACAAGCTCCCAGTTCAAATAATATTGCCAAAAATTGAGGAGGAAGGAAATATCATATTGGAACCTAAAGCAGTCACAGCAACAAGAACTCGATATCTATGAAATTGATCAATTTTGGAGTATCTCGTCAAGTGGAAGAACTTACCCACTTAAGATTCCACATGGGAGGATGAAATTTTATACTGAAGCACCTAGAACTACTCAAGCATTAAGGACAACACTTTTATGAAGGAGGGGGGCATGTTAGGTCCCTATAATACTAGTGATTCCCCCATTACTATTTTCATTGTAGTCCTTATTGTTATTGTTGTGCCCCTATTGTCCCCATATTGTTATTATCGTGCCTCATAGAAGCCCATTATTATTATTGTTGTGCCCTTACATTATTATTGTTAGGTTGGCTTTGATTTTATTGTGACCCCTTAGACTCCTATATATAGAAAGGAGGTTTTGTCATTTGTATCATCTAAGAATTTTTCATTTGTGTAATGTAAAGGAGGTTTCCCCCTTGAAGAGGCTGATTCTAAAGTCATTGATCTATCTTTTCTATCTTTTTGTGAGCCGATTTCTTAACACTTTCCACTTGGAAGTCTAGGAATACTTATCCCCACTTGTTGGATGTAAATCCTAAGGTTGAATCAAAATCTACCTAGACTATCATAATGTAATTTGGTGGAATAATAAAATAATGATTATTTTAGAATTTTCTCTCTCTATGCCCCATAGTTCCTTCTTGTTTCCCTCTAATGGAGTCAAAGCCCCCCATACTCCCCTTTGCCCTTTATCACATAGCTAGTGATGTTATTTTATCATTTTATTTATGTACATTTTTAAAAATGAAAAGTGTTAGCCCTTGACAATATGATTTAGCTTGCTAGATTATCTAGAGATATGTATAATTACTTTAAAAAATTTAGGGGTATTACATTCCCCTCCCCCTTTTTTGCATTGTCTTCTATGCAATATACTAGATAGGGGTCAAACACATATATATAACATGCACAATTTTTTTTCAAAATATCTAAGCATATGCTTCCATCATAACATCCCTTAATTCCCACATTACATCCTTGAGGATATAACATCTCTAGTAGATATTTAATAGCCCTATGGAATTATTTTGGAGCTCCATTACTTCTCTTCCAAGATGCACACACGCTTTAAATAAAAGTATGTAAATTCCCCCCATACTTTTAACCGCTTTTACAAGCCCTCTAGGTAGATGTGAATTGAAGTGCCACTATGACATGACCTGACCTCCTAGCTTAAATTAAGGAAGTGAAGCCTACAACTGATACTTGTTGACCACAAACTGACATCTTATAGGGGCTACAGATCACCTAGGAGCTGAAGAAACACCCCAAGTGGTCAATCCCTTTACACTGCCCTCATGCGGTTGAAGGACTCCAACTGAACTCACAAGCCTTGATCAATGCAATTGTGACCTAAATTTCTCATTTCAGTGCCTACGGTCCCTATATCTGAGCCACAATTCCAAGCCACCCTCTAGGCTGCTGCCTAGAACTTCTCGAGACTTTCTAGAATGAAAAACAACTTAATGATGATTCTAAGCATACAAATACTATAATAAAAAACGCAACCTAACCAGGCCTAACCATGATAGCCATTTCATCAAATGTATGGTGAATATATAATATACAGGTCATGATTGCATATATGAACATAGGATTCTGAAACTTACTTGATACTCACCAAGAAGGTCTAATTCCCTCTCATAATAGTTGCAATAACATTTGTTCTCCCATGCATTCATTAACCATTCATCAACTAATCAATACATAACAAGATCCTTAGTTAGAACCTGTCATGGAACCATGCTTATAACCAACATATAACCATAACATGAACCATGATAGAATAATAATTAAATTTACATAATAACAAGTACAAGTACTCATGAATCACAATAAGAAAGTAGCTCTTATTAACTTATGAAAAATCCAACCAAGTGAAGGATTTACATGTACCACACAACCATAGATTAGGTTGAACCAAATGTTCTTTCATCCAATCACCCCCATGCCATATTGCAAGCATGAATGTGGGAACTCAAGTCATAAACAATCAGGGCTTCTCGGATATTAAACCACCTCCACCCTCAGGCTACTGCGATGCCGCCAAAATTAGTCAAGAGATCACAATGCCCAAAACAAGCTTGGATTCCTCAGAGTTTTTCACCAATAATTGAGGAATTTTCCTATCTCCACCCACCTTTTAATGGATTCCAAGAGATTAAATCACCTTTGCCCCCAACCCTTGGGATTTTTCCTGAGATCACCTCACATAATTCCAAGACCTTTCGACAATCCAAAGCTCAACAAGAAAAGAACGACATCACACCATGGATATCCAAAAATGGAAAGGCAAAGATGAAATCACTGTCACACCCAAAAAAAATCCACGTCAATGACAACAAATGAAGCAAATACAAAAATGCATGTACCACACATTAACAAACCAACAAGGAAATATCACATGCAACTTGTTGCCTGCAAAGTCCTCTTGCTGATGTTTCTTGATCCAACCTTCCCTGCTTGTTCTTTGCTTTCCTTGTTCTTTTGTTGTCTTCCTCTACTTTCTTGCTTTCTTTCTCCTCTTGGTGCTCTTCCCTCTATGAAACTAATTCCAACACAAAACTAACAAAAAGTTGTAAATTGATCCTCATAAGAATTTTATCATTGAGGCCTCTATTTTCTTCATTTTCCTCTATTTTTCCTTCAAATTCCTTCTCATGAGAATTTGTGACCTTTCATCTCCCCCTCTTATTTTCCTTTCTTTTCATAAATAAATGCTAAATAATTCCTCTTTTCCTTTGCTAATCCCTTTGCCAATTTCCTTACCCAAAATAAACTGAAAGTGACACCCACTAGGATGTTTTGCCCAACATTAAAATTGGAATATGTGTCCCATGACCTTGGTCTTAATTTTCCTTTATTAAATTTATTATAGTAACTTTTAACCCAAGGTTGTTACAAACCCCTCACCGTTAGGTGAACGCCATCCTTGGTGTTCTATGACACCTATTACCAACAAAACCGTTGAAAACCAAAACATACTACTCATGGAGATTTGTAACTTAGCGCAATGTAGTATTTACAATAAGCAACCTATTTGTTACACAGTAAAATGTCACTGCCATCATGCCAGTCTCCCTACTGTGTTGTGAAACCACATTCACCTATGCTCATGCTCCTCAAAATGGCTAAAAAACCCTCTTTGCCTAAGTTAAATGAATCATCGCGTCTGTTTATTAAATAATCGCGCTGACAGGCGGAGGTCAGTGTTACTGCTGCGCTGCCAGCACGGAAGCACACGTGTTTTCCGCGCTGGTCCCATTTTACGGACAGCGCACCCTCCGTTTGCCCTGTTGAGCGCTGACCAGACCTCCTCCATAGTTGATCTGCGATGTCAGCGTGCCAGCCCAGTGTCTCACCCGCGCTGATCCTGTTTGGGCGAATTTGTTCTAACAACCAACCTTCCAGATCCCTCCAGACTTGGTTGTTAGCATTGTTGAGGTTGCCATCCTTTCTCTGGCATGTCTGTTCGACTGACCATCCACTTATCTTGGGGGAAGCTCATCCTTTACCTATTCATGGAGACTCCTTCTCCTTTATAAGCCTCCTCCATTGCCCATGAGCAGCTAGTTTGGAACATATAGACTTTGATTGAGGAATTCTTAGTGCATTTTAGTGCTGCTCTTTGTAGGCATTTGGTGTGTTGTGTGAGGATTGTTTTGAGCTTGAGGAAGGTCATGAGCTTGTTGCCTTGTATGTGAGAGAGAGACCTCTTTGACTTGGGAGATTTGCTTCAAAGGTGAATGCTTGGAGGACATGCTGGCTGGACCCTCTAGAGAAGGACTCAGCGTCAGGACTTCGGTTGTACCTTACTCTATTTTCTGATTAATAAAGATAGATGACTACTCTTATGGTTCCATTTCCATTTTTCCTATGAATGATTAATGTAAATTGTATCCTTCCTGACTGATACATAGTTGTTTTAGTAGATTTTACGCTTGTGTTTGTTCTCTCTTTGCTTGTGCAGGTGTCCGTCCGCGAGGATAGTGGAGGACTGTGATCCGCTGGAGCGAAGGAGCGAGAGGATCATCTCTTCG
>APFE030124958.1:218386-232291 GCA_000404065.3 Pinus taeda | reverse complement strand
TCCAGATGACTCCAGACTTGGCTGTTAGCATTGTTGAGGTCGCCATCCCTTCTCTGGCATGTCTGTTCGACTGACCATCCACTTATCTTGGGGGAAAGCCCATCCTTTACCTATTCATGGAGACTCCTTCTCCTTTATAAGCCTCCTCCATTGCCCATGAGCAGCTAGTTTGGAACATATAGACTTTGATTGAGGAATTCTTAGTGCATTAATGCTGCTCTTGTAGGCATTTGGTGTGTTGTGTGAGGATTGCTTTGAGCTTGAGGAAGGTCATGAGCTTGTTGCCTTGTATGTGAGAGAGAGACCTCTTTGACTTGGGAGATTTGCTTCAAAGGTGAATGCTTGGAAGACATGCTGGCTGGAACCTCTAGAGAAGGACTCAGCGTCAGGACTTCAGTTGTACCTTACTCTATTTTCTGTTAATAAAGATAGATGACTACTCTTATGGTTCCATTTCCATTTGTCCAATGAATGATTAATGTAAATTGTATCCTTCCTCTGACTGATACATAGTTGTTGTTAGTAGATTTTACGCTCTTGTTTGCCCTCTCTTTGCTTGTGTAGGTGTTCGTCCGCGAGGATAGCGGGGAGTTGTGATCGGCTGGAGTGAAGGAGCGAGAGGATCATCTCTTCGACAAACATAGTGTTGGAATTCAAGTAGGTTTCTCTTACCCACTTGTTAACTACAACTAGGAACCTGCAGTGTAGCATTGTTTGATTGTTGCTAGACGCCCTTTGGGCTAGTAGGGATCGCCTCTATCCGTAGAGGGGATTTACCTCTCCAACACTATTGACAAGCAAAATAAACATGATAAACATGACAACATGAAAACCATGCTGCTTATTGGAGCTTTATAACACATCTCGTTGTGATATTTACAATACAAAACATACATATATATGTACATATACCAAAACTCCTTTGCCTCAATCAACAAAAAATGAAGGATACAAAGCCCGCATTTGATTGGATGATAAGCTATACTAAAAGCCAACTATGTACCCAAACCTACAAACATCACCTTCCAAAAGCTAGAAGTGAACTTGGCATCTTTGTCTGGCATGATCTTCTTAGGATTACCATTCAATCTCACTATCTCCCTCATGAAGACATGAGCTACCTAACTAGCTAAATTAGCAGACTTCACTGGAATGAAGTGAGCTACCTTTGTCTACTTGTTAACCACAACCATAATGGAATCATCTTTTTTATATGTCCTTCGAAAAATTGTAATGAAATCCATAGAAATGACCTCCCATTTCCACTCTAGATTCAAAATCATTCATATAAACTACTTGGATGATTGCAATCTACTTTTACCTGTTGAAAATCCAAACACATTATCATGAAATCAACTACCTCTTTCTTCAGATTCAGCCAGTAGTAAAACCTCTTCACAACTGTCAAAGTCTTCTTATATCCTGGGTGACCTAATTATGGTTTGACATGAAATTCCCTCAATATAATCTTCTTGAGCTCACTGTTTCCTGACACATAGATATTGTATCTAAATCTCACCAAACCATCTACGTGAGATGATAATATATATCCTAATCACTTGTACCCTACTAATGTAACCTGTTATTAAGTTGTTGGTACTGACCATCTTGTTTTCCTACCCGCAAGATCCGATCCTGTAAGCCTGCCCCATATGAGCTCATAGCTGTAATGTGATTTGATAGCATTCTTCTACTAAGAGTATAAGTAACCATGTTCTCCTTACCCTTAATGTACTTTATAGCAGAGTCAAATCACTAAGCTTGGCCAACCATCTAGCTTGCTTGACATTTAGATTAGGTTGGTTAAACAAGTATCTCAACCCAATGTGATCACTCGTCAACACAAACCTCCTGTTAAGAAGATAGTGCCTCCATATCTCCAATGCATGAATGATCACTGCCAACTCAAGATCATGTGTCACATAGTTCTTCTCATGCTCATTTAGTTTCCTCGACTCATAGCATACCATCTGTCCCTCTTACATCAGGAATCCACCAAGTCCTCTCTTGCAAGAATTTGTACACACAATGAACTCTTTATCTGGATATAAAATATTTAGAATTGGAGCATTTTTAAGCAACTGCTTCCACTGCTCAAAACTAGCTACACATTCCTCTGTCCATTCAAATTTATTTCCTTTCCTCTACAATGATGTAATTGGTTAGGAAATCTATTAGAAGTTCCTAATGAACCTCCTATAATAACTTGCTAACCTGCTAACCCCATGAATGATCTGACCTCATCCACATTCCTAGGAGCTTCTCATTCCATGATAACTCTAATATTTTTTGGGTCCACTGCTATGCCTTCATTGGAAACAACATGCCCCAAGTAATGAATTTTTGTCTAGAAGAAACTACATTTACTAATCTTGGCATACAACTAATGATATCTCAATAGTATTAGCATCACTGTTGGGTGTTCTGCATGTTCTTCCCCATTATTAGAATATATCAATATATCATTAATGAATACCATCACAAACTTGTCTAGATAAGGACACAACACACTATTCATCAAACACATGAAAGCAGTTGGAGCATTAGTCAAACCAAAATGAACCACAACAAAATCATAATGCCCATATCTAGTTTTGGA
The DNA here is from genome assembly GCA_000404065.3 of Pinus taeda. Classification (NCBI taxonomy): domain Eukaryota; kingdom Viridiplantae; phylum Streptophyta; class Pinopsida; order Pinales; family Pinaceae; genus Pinus; species Pinus taeda. The sequence continues at coordinate 229,692 of APFE030124958.1, read as the reverse complement.
ATCAGTATTGTAGATGTCATCTTCTTTGATTTGTATTTGCTGATATCCTGATCTCAAATCAATCTTTGAGAACATTGTTTCTCCCTTCAACTGATCGAACAAATCATCAATCCTTGTTAACAGATACATATTCTTGATCATCACGTTGTTAAAATACATGTAATCAATACACAACCTAAGAGTACCATCCTTCTTCTTCAAAAACAACATTGGTGCACCCCAAGGTGACACATTTGGCCTAATGTATCCGTTGTCAAGCATTTCCTTAAACTACAAATTCAATTCCAATAATTATGGGGTGCTCATTTTGTAAGGTTCCTTTGATGCTAGTGTTGCTCCAGACATGAACTTAGTAGAGAAATCCACTTCCTTGTGAGGAGGAAACTCAGAAATATCTACTGGAAATATGTCTTGAAACAACTGTAAAACCGGATACATCTTCAAGACTTTTGCATCCTCAACATATTTACCTTTATCACTGGAAACATGCATGACAAACCATACACACTCTTTCCTGCAACTAATCTTTTCCTGCATAGCTGTAACCACTCTCATCGATGTAGGATTATTCTTACCCTACAAGATTCTCTTCTCTCTATCATCATCCAAGCACTCGATATCTTTGTTGTAACAATCCACCTTAGTCCTGTGAAGGTGAAACCAATCCATACCAAAAATCATATTATATGATCCCAATGGAAGCAAATTTAGATCCACTGATGTAGACATATAGTTCATCTCAAATGCACAAGCTCTTATCCAATCATGAACTCTTTTCTTAGTACCTATAGCCAACTGCATCAACCAAGACCCTGCATGCACTTATTTTCTAAAACGACACTTATCCAATGGGTTAGTATTAACATAACTATAATCACATCCAGGGTAAATCAAAATGGAAACAACTCAACCATAGAGCTTACCTTCCATCTCAATAATAGATGTTTGATGATCTACATACTTTTTATCAAAAGCAACGTAGATCTGAGGAATGCTCTGGCCCAAATCCCCAACTGTCTACACCTCCTAAGCACTATAGATCTAAGTTCTATCACCCTAATACAATAGAAACTCATTTTTGTGATGATCCTTGCCACATATCCAACACTGAAATGGTTATCCGCCAATACCCTTATTTTGCTACTCTTTAGGCTGAGACCCATGTCCCTTCTCAACTGCATTAAACTTCTCATAAGGAGCAACATTTTCCTTCTCACTTTCATCTTGAGGTCTTCCTTGCTTTAGTGGCCACTTTCCTTTAGTCTTTCCATTCCATTTCAAACCCCTCTTAGAATCAGTCTTACACTTCAATTTCTCATAATAGTGCTTCAACTTGCCAATGACTTATTCCAGCGACCGAAACTCATCATACTCAATCCAATCCTTAAATTCTAATGGTAGTCCACTGATAAATCTTTGAAATTTTGTCTTCTCATCCTTAAGATAAGGCACATACCTCAACAACTCCAGGGCCTTCTTGAAATCATCTTGAAAGTATCCCCTCTCACTCCTCCTGTAAGGATGATAGTGATGACCATGATACCTGTCAAACCAAAACTAGAATAGAACTCGTAACCACTGCCTCTCCTATCAGGTGTATCTAAGAACCTACCATCTTTGACTATGTCATCCCTATCTGACTTTTTCCCTCCATGAAACTTTCTACTATATGCCCCACTATTCATCTCCTCTTGTCCATAACTGATCCGTGGTTGTCACTGTCACTGCAAGTTTAACAAACTATGAAGGATAACTGCATTGAGTCCTGCTCGTTTTTCTTATGCCCTGGAAAGATTTTCCTATGACTGAATGATCCTGTCATTATCTTCTTTGCAAATTCTAATTTATTCCTTTAAAAATCTTAAGTTATTTGTTATGTTAGTAGAGTACTCATCTCTATGTTTCTCATTTTATCTATAAGGAGAGTCTCATGAACTGTAATCCACCATTTTGCTAATCATCTTTGATCTTCTTCTTCCTGTAAACATGCCAATGTTAGATAACCAAATATAAACATAATCAACATTCCTTAGTGAATTTTAGGGGAGGCTATCTTGTTTACAAAATCAATCCATATTAGCACGATATATGTTATGCAAAATCATATAATTATATCAACATCATGAATCATAACACTAACTGCATACAATGACCTGATGCATGAAAACCATAACCATGACAATGCATGCATAACAACATGCATCCAATCCATCTAGTCCATGTATTTGAACCATGCTCTGATACCACCTTGTAAATCCCCCCCACACATTTACCTAGTTTTATAAGACATTTGGGTAGATTTGAAGCAAGGTGCCACTATGACATGACCTAACCTCCTAGCTCCAAATAAGGAAGTGGGGCCTATAATTGAGACTTGTTCACACAAAATGACATCCTACAAGGACTACAAATCACTCATGAGCTAAAGAAACACTCCTGGTGGTCAATCTCTAAGTTAGAACTCTATTTTAGAGACCTAAACTCCCAAACACACCCTTGATACCATCTGCATGTGGTTGAAGACCTCCAATCGCACTCACAAGCCTTACTCCATGCAGTTGTGACCTAAATTGCTTAGTTCAATTGCTACAATCTCGATATCTGAGCCACAATTCTAGGCTAGCCTCTAGGCCACTACCCAAAACTTCTTGTGTTAGAAAATTATATATTACGGAGCAATGGAACACATGAAATATGCAGAAATATAAACACAGAAAATGCACAAAACAAGAGAGACACAGATATACGTGGTTCACCCAGTTTGGGCTACGTCCACCCCGAACAGCCAGTCCTTCCTTTCTATTATCCAGCAAAAATGAAGAGACACAACCTACAACAAATCCACTGTAATATCCTCTGTCTTCTCTCACACAGTCTCACCTCTCTGTTTCTCGCTCACACTGAATACACATCTATCTCACAGCCTCAAATACAATGCCCTCATACAAAGAGAGGGGTTGCCTTCTAGGGAAAAAACCTAAACTAAACATAAGTTTCTACCGTCAGATCAATCTGCCTAATGAACGGCCCAGATTGACTAGAAAATTACTATACTTTTACAAGCAATTTTACAGCTGTTTTTAGCTTCGGGGGCGCTGCCCCCGAAACCCCCGCCAGGGGGGGGCTCCCAAAGTCGCAGCCGCCCCCCTTGGACCCCCCTGCAGCGAATATTTTATGGGCGGCGTTGCCGCCCCCATTTTGAACTGGGGTCCAATGTGGCGGTACTTTCGAATATAGAAGATAATCAGGCTCCACACCCAACATCTTGAGACTTTCCAAAATGATAAATAACTTAATGATGATGCTAAACATACAAAACTTGAATCAGAAACTTGACCTAACTAGGCCTAACCATGACAATCATTTCGACAAACATATGGTGAACATGTAATCTATAGGTCATGAATTTATATATGAACATAGGAGTCTAAAAATTATCTTAGATTCACTAAGAAGGTCTAATTCCCTCTCATAATAGCCACAATAACATTTGCTAGCCCATGCATTCATTAAAAATTCATCAACTAATCAAAACATAACAATAGCCACAGATAGAACCTTTTATGGATCCATGCTTATAACCAACATATAACAAAAATATTAACCATGATAGAACAACCATCAAAGCCACATAATAACAAGTACAGGTACTCATGAATCACAATACGATAATAACTCTTATTAAGTTATGCAAAAGGAAACCAAGTCAGTGGCTTCCACGTACCACCCGACCACAGATTGGGTTGAACCAAATATTTCTTTCATCCAATCACCCTCATGCCATATTAAAAACATGAATGTGGGAAATCAAGTCATAAAAAACTAGTGCTTCTTGAAGATTAAACTACCTCCACCCTCAGGCTACTGTGATCCCACCAAAACCAGTCAAGAGATAACAACGCCCAAAATAAGCTTAGATGCCTCAGAGTTTCTTCACCAATACCTTAAGGAATTTTCCCTTTTCCACCCACCTATCAAGGGCTTCACATAGATTAAACCACCTCCACCCCCCACCCTTGGAAATTTTCCTGAGACCACCTCACCTAGCTCCAAAACCTTATGACAATCCAAAGCTCAACCATAAAAGAATCCCATCACATCACGGTTTTCCAAAATTGGAAAGGAAAGGCTGAAACCACTATCACACCTGACAAAATCCATGCCAATGACAACAAATGAATCAAATACACAAATTCATGTACCATGCATTCATAACCTAGCTAGGAAATGTTACCTACAAAGTCCTCCTACTGAATCTACTTAATCCAACCTTCCTTCATTTCTTTGCTTTCCTTATCCTTCCTTTGCCTTCCTTTGATTGCTTGATTGGTTGGTTTCTTTCTTGTTTCTCCTATTGCTTCTCTTCTCTCTATGAGACTAATGCCAGACTAATAAAAAGCTGTGAACTGATCCTCAGAAGTATTTTTATCATTTAGGCCTCTATTTTCTTCATTTTCCTCTATTTTTCCTTAAATTTACCTCTCATGCAAATTAATGGCATTTCATCTCCCTTTGTCCTATTTTCCTTAATTTTTCATAAATAAATGGCAATTAATGCCTCTTTTCCTTTGCCAATTTCCCTAGCCATAATAAACCAAAAGTGACACCCACTAGGATGTTTTCCCCAACATTCAACTTGGAATACATGTCCCATGACCTTGGTCTTATTTTGCCTTTATTAACTTTATTACATGAAATTTTAACCTAGGGCTGTTACAAAGTCCCCTTCAAGTTCCACCTAAATCGTATTCCAAAAAATAACATGGTTAGAGTCATGTACATATGTTTTCAATAATGAAACATGAAATGCATCATGCATTTTCAGACATGTAGGAAATCCAATTTCATTTGCAACGTGTCCATTTCTACTTAGAATTTCAAAGGGTCCACAAAATATGGTTAAAAAGTCACTACAACTTCCAAATTTTAATGATCTCCTCTTTGGCTTCACTTTAAAAAACACATTTGACCCACTTGAAATTCTCTGACTATTATGTCCTCATCTGCATTATTTTTCTAACTATCCTAAGCTACCTTCAAATTATGCTTAAACTTTATTACTTATTCCTCCATTTCCTTGAGAGTCTATGGCCCAAGCACCACTTTGTCCATTGGATGATCCTAATTGATTGTTTTCTAACATTTTCTGCTGCAAAATTCCTCAAAAGGGATCATTTTTAATGGTATATGATACATCTTATTTGTTATGCAACCAACTCACAAATAGATACATCAACAACTTAAAAATTACCTTTTTGAGGGGGAAGCCTCCTTTATCTTACATAAATGAACAATTATTGGATGATTCAAATGAAAAAACCTCATTTCTATATATAGGATTCTAAGGGGTCACAATATAATAATAGCTGACATAAAAATAATAATGTAAGGGCATAACAATAACAATAGTGGGCTTTTATGGGGAAAAATAATAGCAATATAGGGACTACATGGGCACAACAATAAGAATAATGGGGATACACTAATAATAACAATGAGGGAATACACTAGTATTATAGGGACCTAATATGCCCCTCTCCTTCAAAAAACTGTTTTCTTCAACGCTTGATTAGTTCTAGAAGCTTCTATATAAAATTTTCATCCTCCCATGTTGAATCTTAAGTAGGTAAGTTCTTTTACTTGATGAGATACGTTGAAATTGATCAATTTCGTACCTATTGAGTTATTGCTTCCATGTCTTCTTCAGGTTCCAATCTTTTTTTCCTTCCTCATCAAGTTCTAGCAATATTGTTTGAATTGGGAGCTTGTTACCTATAAACTTCTTTAAGAATGAAACATGGAAAAATGGGTTCACTCGAGAAGATGCAGGAAACTCCAATTTGTATGCCAAAGTACCAATATTTTGCAACATCTTGTAAGGACCATAATAATTTGATGATAATTTATCATCCTTCTTAACTTGCTTGAGGGACATTTGCTTGTATGGTTGTAGCCATAAAAATACCCAGACGCCTACATCAAAACTTCTTTCGTTGTGATGTTGATTTTCCTATTGTTCCATTCTATTTTGCGCTAAAGTCAATTTATCGTTTAAACTTCTTGATTAGGTTCTAAATATAAATATGCAATGCGTACCTTGTGTGTGTGTTGCACATCATGTATATCAAAGAATTGCTCCATCTGTATTATCCATGTTACTGAATCCTTTCCATCAAATTTCCTCATATCGATCATTGGAATATGGTTTGTATTCAACCCAAATTTAGAGTCTCTAAAATCATGATTCACATTCATTTTTTTTCGCACAGTGAGTTTCATGGAATGGCTTGTCACCATTAGGAAGCATTTCTTGTAGCCACATTGTCAAACCTTCCATTTCTACTTTTAAGCCACTTAGCCATCCTTCAAATATGCTTTTAAACCATCCTTCAAAATTTCCAAGTGCTTTTTTTATTTTATCTTCTAAACCATACATCTTAGATTCCAATTCATTTTAGGTTTCTCTTTGTTATAGTGAAAATTTTTGCACTTGTCCCCGTAATTTTGATATATCATGTTGTAATTCTTCCTCTTATTCATGCGTCATAGTAGAGATTTCCGAGGGGTTAATGGGAGTAGAATTTTTTTTTTGGGAGGAATTTTGGAACCAATCAATGATATATATGCTTCACTATGCATTTTGGATCACTTCAACTGATTTTTCAAACAAAAGTTATGCAAATTTAGAAAAACACACCTTTGAAGAGCTTGATTTTGAGCTTATTGATATGGTTGACTTTAAAACTATTGTATATTTGTGATTTCGGCCTCCTAAGGTCTAAAATTCCATCCTAAGGTATAAATTTGTGTCTTATTTCTAACCCCACAAGTTAGACTAAGATTGGATTTTTCAAGTTAAAGTTATGCCAAATATCCCACGATGACCTAATTATGGGTTAGTTCAGTAGAGAAAACTTGTATGGAATGCCACATGTCATTGTTTTAACTTTCAACATTAAAAATTCTATCTAAGAAACTATATTCCATGATATTTCCATCACATTTTATGGAATTCATGTCTGATGCTTAAGGAGAATGTTATGACGATTTTTCTCGGGACACCTATTTGAGATTTAATTTTGGAGATTACAAAAACCCTAACTTCCTTGGACCATATATTTGAAAATTTAGCGAACCAATCTTTAAAATTATAAATATATTTTCATCAATATTTATTCTCCATGTGGTAATAATTTCATAGTTTGTAGCTTCATCGAAAAAATTTATAGTGAAAATTCCATGATTACCTGGTTAAAGTAGAAAAGGCCTTTAATCAAGAGCTCCGATACCAAATGTTATGTATCCAAATCAAAATAACATGGAAACATAAGAAAAGATAGATCAATGACTAGATAATAAGCCACTTTTAGGAGGAAACCTCCCTTTACATCACATAAATAAACAATTCTTGGATGGTTCAAATGATGATACCTCCTTGGTATATATAGAAGTCTAAAGGGTCAAAATATAATTAGGGCCTACTTAACAATAATAATGTAAGGCCACAACAATAAAAGTAGTGGGCTTCTATGTGGCATGACAATAATAATGTGGGGGATACACTAGTATTATATGGACCTAAGATTGGTTGAAGGCCTCTAGTCCGTTGCTCGTCTTTTTACCTCTTCCTATCCTCTAAATACCTCTAGAATGTTACTCTTTGTGCTTATGATATAAGTATTTAGCATTGATTATGGTTTCTTCTAGGGTCGTTGGTTCATAAAATTTAGTTATTTCACTATAAAAGAAGGTAATACACTAATGAATCTTTATATTTTGACTTTCTTCTTGGGTCTTGGAATTGACATCTTTTTCACCATCATTTCCTTAACTTTTCGATTAATTTTACCCTTGAAACTCCTCCATTTGACCCCATTAATTACCTTTTTGACCAATGTATGTTATCTTTTCATGCCACCTTAAATTATATAGTTTTTCTTGTATATTAATGAGATGTTAACTATTTTTGGGTAACTTTACTGACAAAGTGACAAGAAGGATGTTTTCAAGATAACTTGGCATGTTGGGATGTTGCTACTCTGTGTTTCCTAGGCAATGCAACATTGCTTCTCCAAGATTTTGAAATTTTATCACACCAGGAAAGGATTTCTTGTTTTTATGATGTTCCTACTCTATTTGAAGCTCATGAACACTCTGTTTCCTTGATTCCATTTTCGAGAGCCAATATTGATCTAGGTGGATATTGGTGGCGACCTGCCTATTCCATCTAGACCCCCCAATTAGTTTCATCTGTTTCCTTGTTCCTTTCATCATTTATTATTTTAGCAGTTTTTCGGGTCCTAAACTTTCGGAGCAGTTTTGACCCCCTAAACGACATTTTTTTGGGGTTTGCGGGAGGCCCATAGCCATATGCAAGAGCTTGTGGTGAAACCCGTAGTACTTGACGAGACATTTCCAACAAGGTATCGTACACACCAAATGGAGATAATATGACCAAGTTACAACCCCGGGAAGTTGGCTACCTAACTAACCCCAATGGGGCCCACAAACTCTTGGTGTTACATCTCCCATGGTTAGGGTTTTGGTTTTTTAGGGTTTTCTCATGTCTTCCAATAATAGTTAGGCCCTTGAGCCTCATTGCAACACAATTTAGAGGCATGTAGCTGCCACATTTCTTCTCAGAGTTAAGCTACCATCACCCGAGCTATCTTATTTCCATTCTATTTGTAAGCATAGTTCAATATTTTTCTATTAATGAAATGAAGTGTTTTTCTATTGCATCTCTGTGTTTAAGATTATATTTGTAAGTTGTTGTGTTCCTATTTAAGTTCGGATCAAATATGGGCATTGCTACTCAACCAGGTCAATCAAGAGCACTATGTCAAGAAGGATCAAACTTGTTTGGACAATTCCTCCAACTCGGCTATGATAGTCACAATTCCCCATTTTGGTATCTTTCTAAAATGAGATATTGTTACGACATTAATTTTATTTTTAGTAAACTATTGTAATTTGTTAAACGAAGACTCTTAGTTTAACACCCTGAGAATCAAGAGATTCTCATGCCTAATTTTGGCAGTAAGAGTAAATAGGATGAAAATCTATAAAGACAAAACCCCTTTGCCTTGTGTGGGGTGTGGCACCATTATCTTTTAGAGACATGCATCTTGTAATTTCTCTAATTTAATGCAACATTTTATGGGTTCATGGTTTATTCGTGGCTTATTGTGCTAGCCTACGAGCTGTGAATTACCATCTTCCTGCTAAGGAGGAAGGAAGATTCTCATGGCTAATTTTGGCAGTGAGATTAAACAATAAGGAAAAACACCCTTTGCCATGTGTGGGGTGTGGCACCATTATCTTTCAGAGACATGCATCTTGTGATTTCTCAAATTTAATGCAACCTTTTATGGGTTCATGGTTTATTTGTGGCTTATTGTGCTAGCCTACGAGCTGTGAATTACCATCTACCCACTAAGGAGGTAGGGATTGTTATTTCATAGAGGTATCATACTGATTGCATCTTAATTTACTTGTAGGCTATGTTAATTTAATATTTGTTATCATTTTAGTTATCACTATTATAGATTCTCATTGATATATTGCAGTTACTATTAATTAAAATAGCTTGAAAATATCTGATATAAATTGCTTGTGTGATAGCATAGTTATTGGATCGATCCTTCTGTTGTAGCGACTATAACCACCCTCCAAAATTTTGGCATGCACCCAATTTCAGAGCCTCCCTTGAGAGTTTCACTTGATGACTGCACACACTCGGGTCCACTCCACGAGCCCGTGTGAGTCTTTGCATCCACCTTGCTTGTTCAATTCAACCAATTTTTTTCATGATGGTATCGAAGTCATGCTTGCGACCATCTTCTGGTCATGCTCAAGGTCTTCACTTCGTGTGTACATGTCGTGTTTGCTATGAAAGCATCTATCACACTCGCACACGGATTCACACTCATTGTTGCATGATCATCGTCACAATCAATCAATGATCAATCACAAGTGTCGTGCTTGTCACTCACACCATTGGTCAATCATGTTGAGCATGTGTGTTTGGATGGTTTGGGTTGTATTGTTGTCAAGTCATGTTGGTGTGTGTTTGCAAGATCACATGTGCATATTTTAGTCATTGACACCCTTAGTCATTTTGCTGAAGTTTCGATGACCAGACTCCCCTCTGACAATTAGACCATCACCCCGCCATCGACTCATATAGACTGTCACCCAGAATAGTGCATAAGCACCAAGCAAGTCATCTCAAGTGGGACTGCCCACAAGTGATTCAATCAACCTTCATGCTAGCCACTTGGAGAGCTAGACCTGATAGCCACCCTAGGACTGAATCCCCTCAAAAATTGTGTAGACGCTACTAACCTTGCCCACTCTGCTGACTGAAGAAATCGCACAGACAACTGGTACCGTCCTTGTCTCACTTACAAAATTATGTAGTTTTTCCAGCCAGGCCTCCTAATAGTCGACTGGCTACTCGTCTAGGAAAGTAATTTGTCACCGTCGCTGTTACCCCTTCTCCCGCACCTTGGAGGACTTATTCCGGGACCTGTGAGAAGTGACATGACCTGGAAACACTTGCATTGCATTCCCCTAAGTATGTACTTCATATGCCCTGAATACACCTTCTGCAAAATACCCATAAAAATAGCCCTTTTTCCATTGGCGCAGTTTCACTGTGTATCACTCGCGCCAATGGGGGAAATCCTCCAAAGAGGGCGCGCCAGCTGGCACTCTGTCTCAGAGTCGCACTCGCGCCAACCCAGTTGGGTAATGTTTTTAACAAACAAACATCCGAAGGTTCTTCCTAACCCACTCATAAATTGAATCTATATTGAGTTGGATCAGTTTGGCTTCGAATCTCCATAGGAGGGAAGTAGTTCTCCACCTCTCATGGAAGCTTCTTAGTGATAAAGCCAACCCCATGAATATTGTGGAAAATCCTAACTCCTTCTCCTCTATCTATAAAAGCTTGTCCTTTTTCCCTTGACAAGCTAGTTCTAGTTCTAGTTCCAAATTCTAAGTCCCAAAGTCTGAGAATTGCAAGCTCATGCTACAAGAAGCCTTCTTCATTCCCATAAGGCTAAATCTAAAGTGAGGAGATTCTTATCCAAGTAACCAAGAAGAGAGAGGCTTGTTTCCCCATTCCCAACAAGCTTTGCAGGGCATGTGCTGCAGATCACCCAGCCAAAGGAGGATTTGACGTTAGAACTATGGTTGTATTCTTCTTTGTTTATCAATAATAGACGACTATCATTATGGTTCCACTCTTATTGTCTTTTGTAATGATGATTGAGTTATATCCTTTCTGACTGATATATAGT
>APFE030124958.1:194294-207509 GCA_000404065.3 Pinus taeda | reverse complement strand
TAATGGTTATTTACCGGTTCATTTTTTAACGAGATTAAACTCTGGGGGGAACATTTGCTCATGGCTTATGTTTATTTTTTAACAAGCTTGAACTATGCGTTAAAACTGCTCGTGGCGGGTTTATTTTTAAACGAGCTTGAACCCTGTGGTAACACTGCTCGCTAGTCGTATAATAAGGATGTCTCATTCAAGATGCCATTTTTATGGGGCTTGCACCTTTTGTAGGCTTTGCCCCAGATCCTTTCTTTATGCAAGCTAGGAAACGACCAACCTTATGGGTTTAAAGGGTTAGAGGTCCTACAAATTTAAAAAATAAATGGTCGCTCTTTGCTTGCATGCGGAAAGGTTTGCATGCCCCCAGGTATAGCGAAGTAGAGTTTCCAGGTTACCCTTCAATTTGTAGACAAAACATTTGTTCCATCAGGAAAGGCCTACCTTTTCCAGGTTGCCCTTCAATTTGCAGACAAAGCATTTGTTCTATCGGGAAAATCCTACCTTCTAACGAAGGTATCTTATCTAGTCTAATTCCATTTTCCTATACGAACGGGTGTGTCAGACTAGTCATATATCCTCCACATAAACCTACTTTATACCCAAGGTTTTCCTGCCAAAACAGACCAAGGTGCATGCCCCGTGGGTTTCAGTCACATCCTCCTGAATCACTCGCGCTCATCAGGTGGACGAACTAGAGATCGATGAGACATTCCTTGCATGAAAAGACCACTTAGGGATGGCATTTGACTATTTGCAATGTGTGAACCAGGGAATGACATTTGGTCCACGAGCTTGACCATTTTGCCTTTCTGCAGAAAACACATTACTCTAAACAGTGAGGAGATGACGGCTCCCATGCAATAAATATAGTTGTGTCCAAGGAGTAGATTATAATCTAGGGGTCCTTGAACTACCATGACGTTCATGTGAACGGTTTTCCTTCTCAAAGTAATGGGCACATTTGGAAGGATCCCTAACGGTTGACTGGTTCCTTTGTCAAAGCTTGTCAGATTTCTCATTTCAAGCAAAAGCGATGGCGAACCAAGCGCTTTCCAAGCAATCGAGGAAAGGATACTCACAAAAGCCCCTTCATCTATGATGGTACTAGCCATGACCATTCTATAAGCTTGTACAATGATTCTGAATGGTACACTAGCTGGTAAACAGGGTTTGCCTAGTAGATTCTAGTTGAAGGAAACAACTAGGTTGCTTGGAGGTGGGACCGAATAGACGGCCAGATATGACTCTGATGAACTTCCTTCCTACGATAAAGGAACGGGTACACTGCCCCCAAGTTCATTGGAGTTTGTGTTTACGAAAGAATTTGAACGGTGTCATTCTCTTTCCCTTCAGTGATGGTATCATTCGAAGATGAACACTCTAAAGGCAAGACCGGGTCAACTACCACCTCGACCTTTTGAATTTCGTCTGGTATGGATTTAGAGGGTTCATTTTCAATGATAGACGCTTCAGCCGACCACAATTGCGGGCCAGCCAGATTTTCAACCAGTGGTGGACTTGGCAAGAGTTTTTTATATCCAGGAGGAAGCCGTAGCGGTGAAGCAGGACGGTCATCCAAAACTCTTTTAGCTTCATCAAGGAAGGGACAATGGTGGATGGCGTGATTGCCTTCACACAATTTACAAGGAAATCTGGGAATCCTTTTCTGTCCAGATACTTCACTTTCACTGGTTGATGGTGTGCTTTCAACATGATCATCAGAGGTTGATGACACTGGATTTTGCAAATGAAGAGACCAGTCCCTTAAGATCTGAGGGATGCAGGGACAATCTCGGTGATAGTGGTCTCCATTGCAAATGACACATGGAGATTTAGGTTTAGACGGTGTGGTGTGAGGATTTTCGCTAGATGACGCCTGGTTGCCCCCTTTTGATTTTGGTTCCTTCTTCTTCTTTTATTTTTTGTCTTTCTACTTCTTCTTCTTCTCAGTTACTTGATCCTTAGCTTTACCATCTTTATCAAGCGAAGAGGAAGGAGGAGAGGGAGAAACAGACGAAGTAGAAGGTTGGGAGGCAACTCTAGTATCATCTAGTTGCTGACTTGACTATTCAAGAATTACGGTATTCTGAATGACAGAGGTAGAGAAGAGCCATACGAGCAAACCAATCGTCAACCCTGGAAGTGACAATGTGGCCATATGGGGTGCACCAACATCTCCCCAAGAGAAGGGACTAGGATTTCCTCCGAGGGGAAATCCTTGGTTGGTAGACTCCATTTTTCTCAACCTAAAGACCAACGAGGGAATTTGTGATGTTATTCCGATTAAAATAAATTTTAGACGCTTTGACACAACTTGTTTTTTCAATTTTTAAGAGTCGAGAAAAAGCTAAAGATGACTCTAGTCGCCTTCGATTTTTAATGAGCCTGAAGTGACAAGTGCTCAGATGGACCTTTTCTTTTAAGGAGCCTGAAAAGAAGCAAAATGGACTTCTCTGGAAATCTAGGCAGAGGGGATTACCAAACCAATCGCAAAACTGTAGAATACTTTTTACAGTATGACAGTCAATCTTCCCGAATGTTGTGTTCAGTGCATTCCGATCAATAGGGCGGCAGACATGGCTTCCTAAGGATAAAGGATGCAGCCTATTGTGGTCTCCCAATATATACTTGATGGTACATGGGAGCACAAGTCCGTACTGGCACTTGCTATCTCAGAGTGGAGGAATCACCTAACCAACAATAAAAGCAACATTTACCAGGTTTTACGATGCTGGAATACGTCTCTAGCCTAGACCTCTAGATGTTGTGCGTTAGGTTCCAAAGCGTTGTTAGATTCATTAAATTTATTTTAAGTTGATCTTGTTTAAAAATCCTTCAGGTTCACCGTGATGTTTATACAATCCTAAAATGCAGTTCTAAGATGATAAACAACTGTTTAATCTTCTTTTTGCAATGAAAATCCTAGCTACTAAGGAAAGAAAGTTGAGAATCTTTCAACAAAGAGCACAGAGCACACACTAAATGCACTGTCCTAAATCAAACCGAGCAGTCTAAATGCAAATGCACATGCATGTATTTGTTTTCAGCCTTCTTAATGTATGATTGACGATAAGAAAACTAAGCGCAAATCTGAATTATTTTCAAAGCGATAATACTCAACAAATTTCTTTTCAAAATGAAGTGAATGTAAGGGAGACACTTTGCAATTTCGAAGTGAAAATTTCTTTTCGACACTTTAAAAACTACTAATTCAAATCATATACAAGAGTAACGGCATAATTGACTATCAAGTACAATGGGATTGTCTTCTATGACTGAAAACGACAGCTATGACACCTTCAGATTAAGAAACGACAGTTCGACTATGCTACTTCTTTGCAAAAGTGAACTGAAAATGGCGCACAATACATAAAAACACTTATAGTTCTTTGCACAATAGAGGTGAAATGATGCAATAGAAGGGGGTTTTCATAGAGATATACTGACCACAGATAGCAAAACTCCTGGATAGAACTGAAAATAGTGAAGGAAAAGCCAAAGTCTGAACGTAAAGTTAACCTTCCCTGACCATCGCACCTGTCAAACAATGAATTCAGTATGCAACGCACCTACTGCACACGGGAAGTGCAATTTATACAAACTGCCTTGAAGGGAGGGTGCAATGGTACTAGTGCGAGACTTTTAAACAGTTTTTGCTCATAATTTGCAATTTAGTTAAGGGATTTAGGCCGAGTAAGTGATGTTCAATAAATGTAAATCACAGGGGTTGATCTAAGGAGGTTACTAGAGCTACCACTTAGAGCAATTAGAATATTTGCAGATCAATTGTTTAATTCATAAACAAAACCTGGAGATAGACTAAAGCAGCATTGATCTACTTTGCATTTGTATAACAAATGCAGTTCGAAGGCTAGCTGGCTTGACTTCAGGCTCCATCTGTAAGTTTATAAAATAAACAAAGATAGACTAACAAACAATCTATTCTCTCCCCAGTGGAGTCGACATTTTATTACTGGGAATAGTGTCCACTCGGAGCTTCTATTCCCACTAAGACTGGTAGCTATCTTAGAAACAAACAATTAAAGTCTACTTTCGCTTTCCTTTATGAAAAATAGATAAGAGTGGAACAAAGGGCACCAACCTTATTCTTGCGCTTGGTTCCCTTGTTTGATTCCTCTCCTTCCTAATAGATCTTTGCTGCTTCTTCTTCATCTGCCCAGCTTCAAAGAGCACCTGTGGAATCAAAGCAACATACTACTATCGAGGAACAGAGATCTATATTCATAAATAACACAGGACCAGATATGTGTTAACCATACAAATGCATATATAATCAAACATACAAGAATATGGAGGAAAACTTGAATAGCTTTATTAATATCAAGAAAAGAAGGAGGATTACAACCATATGTTCTGACCTAGCATCATCCTCTAGCAAGAAAGCCCTTCTTCACCTCAAGTAAAGCTTAGATCACCCAACACTATGAAGTTTCACCAGAAAACCAACAACACTTCTCTATAAGATACAAAATTCTAGCCTCTGGATCTCTGTGATGAGGGATCCATATATAGATGATTGTAGGGGGGTGGGTCATCTTCTGGGTTTGTGATTAGTGTCCTCTCTCTCATAGTTCTTGATTCCACTTGGATATTGATGATCTCTTACTCATCCCTGGTCGAAAACAGAGAGGCAAGTGTCAGAGGGGAAGCTTCTAGAAGATTCCATGATCTTCCACCTCGCAAATTGTCCCTGCCATTTGTCCATTCCCAACCATCACACCCTACAGAGGGGCCATTCAGTATGCATCGCACCCTTTACACTGGGAAGGTGATATGCATCTTACCCTCTGCACTCGGTATTCAGTATGGTCCAGTTTTGACCATTTCTGAGCAGTTTTTAGTGGAGAACTTCTGGGAGATGATGTAATCAGCTGACGTTGTTCCTTTAGGCAGTGAAGCAACTCTTTTAGGGACTTAGGAGCCCTCAGTTTATGGACATTTTTGATTGGGGTTGTAGTGCCCAAAAATTTCTATAACAAGAAGTACTTTTTCTGCTTCATTATTATTATTTGATTGATCCCTGTCATAGTTTTCTATCACTTGAAAGTTTATTTTTTCTTGACGATTATAATAGACTACAGGTATTTTTGAGTAATTTTGTGACTAAAGAAATTATTGAATGTTGGGACTCACTATTTCTATAGTTGGAGTTGTTCTTATTGCTGGACCAGATTAATCAAATTCCATGACATCTACTTTCTCTCTAGGGGTTGTTAATAAACCTTCATTTTCTATCAGTGCGGGCGATACTATGCCTCTCAACTCTTTTGAGGAGTCCTATACATCTTCACTCTCGTGCTCCCAATTTTGCATTCTTTTCCTCTAGTATTCTTGTTCTCTAATTTTCTCTCGTCATTGTTGTGTCTTGTCCCATGCTATCTTTTGTATATCAGTTGATTGTTTATATTGTTTATCACTAACTGGTCGGTTATCTTGCTGTTGTTGTTTCTTGGAAGTCAAACTTATTCCTTCCATCCTTGTCGGTTATATGTACTTCTCCAAATTTAAATGCTTATTTTGATTTTTTTCTCTATTTATCATGATCTATTACCCCCCCCGCCGCATGTTGACTTGACTTAGTGTTAGTTCGCAGAGAGGTATCCACCAGCCATGACTATTTTCTTAGGAAATAATGCCACACTTCTCTTGTATCTTAACATCGAGCGTCAATTTTTTTTTGCCACTTGGTTTGATCTTTGTTTCAATCAGTATCAGTTGGTATCTCTAATAGTGGTCAATACTCGAAAATATGTCCTGCACCTTTCTCAAGAAGGAACTTGTGTAGAAGGGTAGGGATTGTACAAAAGAAACCATTGTGCAGGTCATTGTAAAATATGGTCTTAATACTTTCAATCAAATTTTGGTCTTGTATTGCTTGGTCTTCACAATTATAGTCTTCAAGAATCAGTTCAAGCCACTCATGTAAATTTGTCCGATGAACGTTTGACAATTTGAGTAATAGTTGAGCATTAGTTTCGTTCAGAGGTTTTTTCATGGGAAACGTGGTCGAGGTACTTCTTGATTTTAACTGGGGCACCTTCTATAAAATGTTCATGTGCTTCAATAAAGAAATTAACTCTGTTCTGTGCAATTTTTAGGAAATTTATCTGTGTGTAGTTTAAATAATTATTGATCTTTGCCTCCCAACATAATTGTATATCTTTTAATGTTAACATGTATGCTCTCATGTTTTGTGACTCGAGTTATGACTACCGACAACGAAACTAATGTTGCAATCTAGCAAAAAGCGTGCAGAGTTACCAGTAGACAGACATCAAGTGGACACATGATAAGAATATACAAAGATGTAAAGAGACACAGTAATGGAGAACCAACAAAAGAGCACAAATATATCTTATTATGTATCAAAAACAGGACCAAAATTGTTACATCATGTACAAATAAACATAGATTTAGACTATTGGGACAATTATGCTACTCTAATTGTCATACCAAACATGTTACTTAGTCTATCATTAGTTACCCTTCATTACATTGTAGGCTTGTCAACATAAATTGGGCTAGTCGACTGAGTTGACTAGCTCCTCCAATGCACTCCTAAATAGCTCTTTACAAGAGTAAAGAATATTACAAATTGAAATTTAAGATCAAATAGTGTGTGTGTAATCCTTCATTGGAGGACCAATTATGTCCTAATTTACCTTGAATGCAAATATTTATTCTTTGATTTATTTTCAGTCTATGCATAATTGATCAATGGTTTCCATGTGGTCATCAGTATCATGTTAACAAATATAATTATCCATTTCTTGATACTATAGAAAGCATTGTCCTAAGACATTTTGATTATGCTCAACTCTTCCTCTAGCTGGTCCTTTGGAATCCACATACAATCTCTAATCAATTGTGGCCTTCAAGGTATTAAAAGACCTTTATTTCTTTGAAAAAACATTATTTTTGCAATCATTAATATTTGAAAATCATTTAAATTCTTTTAGACTATCCTAGTCATATTTCCTTTATTCGCTTCCTTGAAAGAAGTTCCTCTTGAGTCTTTTCAAAATCACTTAAAATATAAATTTTTGTAAATAATGTTTATTATTTTTGGCAAAATTTTGGTCATGGTCAATGTCCTTCTACAAGTAATTGGTAAAAGAAAAGATTCTATGAGAAAGACTTCTTAAATACAAAAGAATATCCATGCTTTAAAAGTGATTCTTAATCACTTATTGGCGTTTTTCGTGACATAAGTCTTGATTCCACTAACTATATTTGCTTCCTTCTTTATACTATTGGATGTTCTAGGTTTACTAGCAAGTGGTGCATAATCCAGATCTATAATATCTAAAACGAGCTTGAATAAAGGTCTACAACTTAGGGCTTCCTCAATCTCACTATTTTTTCTCTTTAAGCACATATTTCCAATCTCTTTATTCATGATAGAATGGGCAAGATCATCCATTGTAGTCATATGTAACTTTAAGAGAAGCAATAAGATTCAAGATGATGACGTCATCCATAGGGGTAAATATCTTTGAAGGGAAAAAAAGAAAACTATTTATTTTTAATGTACTTTTAGCTTATGTCCTTATAGGTTTGCTCAAATATTAAGTGTAGGCACACGATGGATGTAAAATTGAATTCCAAATCCAACAAGTACCTAAACTATGTACTTTTGAGTAGACCCACATTGAAAAAATTGAAAATAGAATTAAAAGATGTGTTCATTTCAAGAAACATGTTCTTTTATTGTATATTCTATTTTTTCTGTGCATGTCTACCCAGAAGTATGTAGAGTAGGTACTCGTTGAATGTGGAATTCAATTCCACATCCAACTAGTTTCTACACTTGACATTTGATTAACCTATAAGGAGATAAGCCAAAAATATAGTAAGGAAAATCATTTTTCTTTCATTTTCTTTAAAAAATCATAAACTTATTTTATTATTTTAACTATTATTTCATTTTTTTTAGGAGACCCATTTAAGACCTTAAAATTCCATTAATCATGTACTTGAAAACTCCTTTTCTTTGTAATTTTATTTTTAACATGGATTTTTTAAATTTATAATTCTTTTTCAACTTTATTATAATGGGAATTGTGCATAGTTAGTGATTGTTCTTCAAATATTGTTGGATCTTCAATATTAAATTCCTCTACCATCTTTTGACTTTCTTCTATTTATAGTACCACTTAGTCAGGAACTATGGCACTATCTACTTACATATCCATAATGTCTTGTGATTGCTAGGATCCTTTCTTGCTAAAACTTCTCTTACAATTTAATGCCGCAACGACAATAGAATTTTCCAAATTGATATGCATGGGTGGTTCTTTGTGATAATATCTTCGAGAATGTTGATTATAACTCTCTCCTCTGGCTACACTTATTCTTATTTTTACGTGCAAATGAGGAACTCCTACATGCTAGTGGGGTTGACAAAGATTACACATTAGTGGGATTCTTTCCTCCTTGTCTAGTCTTGTTCTACTATTATGTATTTGCGATAACTTGTGTACTTAGGTCATCATTTTGTACAATTTTTGTTCCTTTCCTTTGGTGCTTCTACAGTCCTAGTAACCAAGTTCCCATACATTGTTATGACAAGTGTTTAGATAATAACACTTCAGAGTCAACACGCTTGATGGTTTCAACTTCCTTCAAAGTAAAGGGATTAAATGTCTCAGATATATGGGTTAAATGTGAGGAATTATTTACAACAATGTTTCTTATCTTAAAGGGTAGTGAGGCAAACTCTCTTTTTCTTTTTCCTGTAAAACAAAATTCATCAGAAACAATATTGTCTACATAATTTTGTGTCAAAGTATTTATCACAAATAAATAAGGGACTTCCTTGATAACAATATTATATATGTGTGAGCCTCTTCCTGTATTGAAACCCATTTCATTTCAAGAAGTGTTGCACTTTTTGAGTTAACCTTTGCGCTTTAACTCTTATCAATAGATATAAATTCATTAGAAAATTTATCTTGAAAGAGGAAATGGTGAAAAGGTGCCTTATGTCTCCATAGAATAGGGTACTAAAATTGAACTGGTCCAACCTTAAGATTCACATTATTCTTCAAAAGTAGGTCATTGAATAAATTAAAATAAATTACTAATAATACTAGATAAGTTGTCATGAAAAATATTTGTCTTTAAATAATTTTCCAATTGGAGTAAAAATTCACTAAAATCACTCATGCCTACTTTATTGTAACTTCATATATCCCTTTCATATTTTTTTGTCATATCACAAAATTTTGCAAAAAAATGGTTATTTCTCATTGCCCTGATTTATTCTCCGTTTGAGTAAGACTTTTCATCTTAAAACATGCCAACTTATGTTGACACAATTATGCATGAGGGAAAGATTTATTATTCTCAACTCTTTCTTTTCACCTTTAAGTATCACACATTTTTTTTGTACAAGTTTTCTATAGACCTTACATGCAAAGGTCATCAATTATGCCTACGTTATTGAAGCCTATATTACTGATGTTTCCAGCCACTGTCGTGGCGGTAGTCCCTTCCGGGGTCTGCCACAACAACACAATACAAACGCTTTGCGATTTAACCCAAATAATATGTAATTAGTATAAAAACTAATGCAGAATATCTGGGACAGCAGGTATAATAACCTGTGTTTTGAAATAACATCTTTACCCTAGACATAAAAGTACACATTATTTTCCCAGCAATTTAATATCTTAATGATATATAATATTTCAATAGTACACATCAGACCAAACCTAATCTTAATAAAATTTAGACAAATATATTTGAACTTTCAATATGTATTGCCCTCCACGTAAGAAATTTGTGCAATTATTGACATGTTCAGATTTTCAACATGTATTTCCCTCCACGTAAGAAATTTTTACAATTATTGACATGCTTAGACTTTCAATATGTATTTCTTTCCTCGTATAAGTGAAATACATACCCAAATTTTTCTATCTTCAAAAAAGTGATTGCCATTGGTAGAATCCAGAGGCTCGATGCCACAACTACACGAAGAATCCAAGTTTAACCTGTGGACCACTATACCTGTACATGATTTGACAACACTTAGTCTCTTCCAGTGAACGCTGGATGAATATTTTTAATGTGGACAAGTAATTTATTGCAATACTCACGTGTCTCTTGCGCTGAACGGTCTTCAAAATTTTATTTCTATATTTTGAGAATTAACGGTTCATGCATTTCGACTTTATACGTAATGCAAAGCGATTATATCCATTCACAATAATTGTATGGAAAAAATACATGCATAGAGTCTCAAAATATTCATAACCAGTTCTTCCTCTTTAACAGTAGGACTCACTTCTTCTCTGCCTTCTTCTCACGAGAATTTACACATATTGACGACAATGGCCAATGACGGTCATAAATAGTAAGGAATGAATTTGGAAAATAGATATGGGATTATTTTGGATATTTATTTATTAAAGAGATTTTGACTACTTTTTAGTTTTACTCAGATATTTTTTTAAATTTAAATTGTGAACCTTTTACTATATTGATATTTTTTTGTTTTTTCATTTTTTTATATTAAAAAAAAATTACATAGAAAGCAGATATGAAAACGCCACACCATATGCTGCAAAGTTTAGAGATTTTTTTTTGTTTTTTATTTTTTATTTTTTATATTGAAAAAAATATCACATAGAGAGCATACATATAAACACCACACTATAAGGGAAAAAACAACACGGGGCCTTCATGCTGGTGAGCCATCGCATGAGGCAGACGTGTGCCGCAAGTTCAATGCGAAAGTAGTTTGTGCATCTGAGCGAGCGAGCAGTGGTTCAGTTCTCCCATAGCATTAATCCAGCTATCCAGGTTGAATCAAGTGCCCAAGTTTGATCAACAGAATGAATGAATTCCTCCATCTCTTAACAACAGCCTAAAGCAAGACCTTAGAGCGGATTTGAAAAGATCAAGAAATTAGCAGGTTTCGCAACTGCCTGGCTTCCAATTTGGCATGAGGTTCGCTGGTCAAATCGAAGGTCAGGGTAACAACAATTAATGAACTCAAGAAGCAAGCAGCTAGTATTGAAGGTGTCTGTGGAGCAGTTTGGGGTAACAGTAATGACATCGCATATAGGTAATTACTCCGCTTCATGAGACAGAACAAAAAGTGTGGAGACTCCCCTCTAGAGCTCACGATGATGCCATAAATGCACTTCTGCTTTCCCCAGAAGGAGCTCTATACACAGCCTCTGTTGATTCCAAGATAAAGATTTGGGCAAAAGCGCCATGCGCAAGGAAACATAGTTTTGTAATGACTTTACATAAGCATAAATCGATTGTTAATGCTCTTGCTTTAAGCGCAGATGGATCAATTATGTACTCTGGGGGTTGTGACCGGTCTATTATAGCTTGGAAAAGGGATATTACTAAGAGTGCTGAGCACATTCAGGTGTCTGGGATACTTAGGGGCCACAAGGGAGCCATTCTATGCTTGGCTTCCATAATAGATTTACTCTGTAGTGGCTCTGCAGATACAACAATCAGAGTTTGGAAGAAAGGACTAAGTCTGGAGAATAACGTTGTTTCCCATTCGCGTTTTCTAATTTTAGAGGGCCACTGCCAGCCTGTGAAGGCCATCACAGCATCGAATGTAGGGATGGAGTATGTTGTCTGTAGTGGTAGCCTCAATCACTATATTAAGGTTTGGTGGTTTTGCGACCCTAAGTTAGAAGAAGAAATGAAGGTGGGGAGATCCAGGAACCCGTGAGTGTACCCAACTACTGAAAACGTAGGGAAAAATGTAGGCAAATATGAAAACGAGAAGCCGAGCTGAGAAAAATGTAGGAAAATATGAAAACGAGAAGTCGATCTCTCTGTTGGTGCCCAGGTTCAGTGTTACCTCTAAGAAATACGGGGTATATCCTCCTTCCCACGAGCCGCTCACACCCTCCCACGAGCATGAACTCCTGTTGCCGCTGCTTGTGCTGCACGTTCCTCCTGAAACTTAGCTTCCTGAAACACCTGAAACATTTTCTAACATGCACGGGTGTTAGAACAATGTGTTTGAAATATTTTTCCATCCATTTTATGTTAAACTTGCTAGTTAACACTAATTCCAATTTACATTAAATTTGATAGCTAACCCTAGATCTGAAAATAAAGTAATTTTTCATTCCATATTTAAATAATTTGCTTCAAAAGCGACGTTTTAGGTAAGTTAGCTGGTGTTTGGCCATCACTGCACTTGCTTCATTGGATCTTGATTTCTGAGGCCCATCAATGATGAATCCAATGAGCCCTGGATTCTACACTAACAATAGAGAAAATTGATTTGCCTGTGAACACTTGAACACTCACCGGCCCAGAATTAGAAGTCTCAGAAAACAAAAATTGTAGTCTTGGTAAGTTTTTGGAGGTCATGATATGAGGAAACAAAAATGTAGTCTTGGAAAACACTTACCCCATATTGGCACACGAACACTCACCTAGTTTGAATCCACTCTCTTAATTAACAATAGCATGGATTTGGGTAAATTTCGAGATTGATCGCTGAAATACAAAATAGAAACCTTCAATTAACGCAGTTGCAGAGAAGATAACAGTGCTAATAAATTTTCAGAACATAAATTTTACCTTTTGCAAAGAAGTTAACCATGCCAACTCTTGATTCGCATGGAAGTGATAACCTCAGCAGCCCACTTAACCCAGTTGCAAAGAAGATAATAATGGAAATTTAACAGTGCCAATAAATTTGCAGAACATAAATTTTACCTTTTGCAAAGAAGTTAAAATCACATGGAAGTGATAACCTCAGCAACCCACATGCCCTCTTTGCAAAACCAATGTTCCTGGTCACTGCATTTTCTATACTCTCCATTTCTCGTTTTGCCCTCGCCCCTCTGCTGGAAATAACCTTGGTATTTGCTAACCTGAATGAAGATAGAGGGCGGTGGAATGAAGACATGTCGACAGCTGTAAACAATCGTGTCAGTGAACGATGACAAGTATAAGGGTGCTGCTTTTATGCAAGGTCCACACGCGAATTTTGAAACTTAGGATAAATTAAGTTGCCCATACTAAATTAACATCGGGGCAAGTGATGCGGGCAATAAGAGGGTAAATAGAAAACTTTGGCTAAATTTTTTTGCAGCGAAACTGCCGAGCGTAAACTTTGGTTAAAGAGTAAATAACCGGTACAAATTTACGATCAACGCATCAATTAATAGCTAGTCAATTGCGAATTGAACGCTAATAGTCCCA